>JBCAUG010027132.1:0-10431 GCA_038406175.1 Haplosyllis leylae
AGAACCGAAAGGTTTTATTGTTTGGAAAAAATTAAAAGGTGGTAAAGACTGTCTAAAGGATTATCCAAACCAACAACAGCTTGACCAACATGTAAAAGGAATACATGGTGATGGGTTTGTTTCCTATTGTGGAAAAAGTTTTACGTGGCCCTTGGATAGGGCGAAGCATCAGGCAGAGTGCAAGAACTGTCTGAAGTTTGTTGAGGCATAATATTTTTCATGTACAAACTTAAGTTAAATACCAACAAAAGGTTTGTAGAAGTCATTTTAAAATGTGTGCTTAGGGATTGAGCATAATAATTTTTTTGTCAAGGTTGTGACAACTATTTACTAAGAACATTCCACATGGCTGTCTAATTTAAACATTTCTTTTTGTATGATGTATGATGGTTTTGTCTTTGATGCTTTACAGCATAATATTTAATAAATACTTTGAAATGTTAACCTTACCTTATTGTGATTGCAAGTTTTTCTTCAGGGTTGATGGGTCTTCTGAAATTAGTTTCCTGTTTGGCAATTATGGTACTGTCTTTGTACAGTAATTCATCAAATTGGGCAACACTCATACCATATAATTCGAAGAATCTTTCATCAAATTGCCTGTGATCTCTGTAATGTGTTTTAAACTCCCCTTTGTGAGTATGTTCCTCATTTAAAGGATGAACCCACATGTCCCTATAAACTTGTTGCATGTGCCACACAAGGAAGATCATAAACACATTACATTTTTGCTGATTTATTCTCTGTTTGGTACATTTACATAATACTTTTTGTGTTTGACCCTTTGTTGCAGATGTTGCTATGAGCAGATGACAGTAGAAAATGGCATAATATATAAACAAAGCAACGGAAACCCATTGCAACATACCACTGGGACTGATTTCCAGTTCCCTGTCCCAGTCTCAGTCTTGGTGTAGTGTGAATAGTACAGCATAATATATAGTAACCCATTGTACCCGGTCCCGGTCCCTGTCCCGGTCCAGTGCAGTGTGAACGTGGCATTAGACCTGTAACTATCATATTCCCAACAGACGTCTGACCTGCAGATAGGAAATTTACCCCATCTTTCCGCATCCTTCAACAATACACAGATTATTCGTGACATCGTAACTCCAAAAAGTTCTAACGTCATGAAAATATGATTATCAGTAAAGTACCGATTATGTATATTAACCCTAGTCTATATCAATCGGAAATCATGATAGAAAGATGCAAAGCAATCAAAACAATAAGAAGAAAATTTGTACAAACTACTGCAGATTGGTACTCATCACATGTAGCTCTGGTTATTGAGCTAAGTTCAGAACTATTTGAAATGAATTGGTGTGACTATCAGATAAATAAACAACAGTAGAAATCGTCACACTTTAAAATAGAATGAATGAACACATAGGAGGACTACACAATGCGTACCTTTCGGTGATATGCATCAGTAGAATCTCTCACATTTCTCATATTTTTTCATATATCTTCAACCCAGAGTTCATACAGAAAAACAGTCACAAATGGTCAGCTACTATGCCGATAATCGAGTTTTTCGTAACTAGTCCGGGCTCTTAACATTTTCATTGGTGCAAAATGTTCAGAATCTATATGTTTACCAACAGAGAAAAATGTTCCATTTGCTAAAAGGTTGCCAACTACCCAACAAAGGTGGTCCTATTTTTCAGGATAAAATGAAATAAAAGTTGGTACTTGAAAAACTTACCATCTATGGTGGTATTGTCTCAGTTCAGTGAAATTTCTGAGTATATCCTGCTCACAATCACCAGATTAGTTTGAGCCAAAATTTGGTGTACTAGTTTCATGTCATTATTTGAAATTAATTCATGAGCTCAGATCATCACATCTGAGCTCAAATTACTGTGTTCATCCTGAGAAAAAAATTCAATAGATTTTATTGGATTGAAACATGTTACCATCATAACTGCTTTGTTTTCAGATACCAACTTTAATTTAATTGGTCTGAAAAATATTACTCATCTTTAAATCAATAAATTTTAGCAGATAGGGAAAACATTCATTTTTGATAAACCTTTGGTAAATGTTCAACTTCCCCTGATAGAAGACATTTAGTAGATACTAAAAATTTATACAATGAAAATGTTGACGGATCTGTCAACTCTATCAAATCTGACAGTTTACAACAAACACAAATGCGTGATGAGAGGGCATGCGCATAGTAAATTACGACAAGGACCACCTCAGAGATGGATTTCACATACTGGTCTGAAAAACTTAGTTCTAACATTGAACTAAGTGCTGAAACTTCAAAATGAAATTGAAACAAATCATAACAGTTTTTGAAGCAAATGCAGTAAAACAAAAACTTACCTTTGAAAACTTGATGGATGAAAGTCTTGAAGAGATACTCTTATGAACTCTTCTTTAATGTTTCAAATGGGATTTTGGATTGTTTCCGTCTTTCCTTTCGTATGTCCATTGATTCCTTTCACAAATAAATGTTCCGGTTTTGGTTCACAAAGGGGTCAAAAGATCCAAAGCATCGGTGGCACATCAAAGGTTTGTCAGGCTACATATTTTGTTGTCAGTGGGAAGGGCCACAATGTTTCAGTCAAAATGGATAGTTTGTACACATGAATGAGCATCATCATGGAATCGTCAGTATGATGAAAACTCACCTACAAGCGGATCCAGGATTCTCCAAGTGGCTACATCCATTTGTAGAATCGAGAAGAATGTGGTCGGTCAATAAAATTACATCACTTTAGGAATAGGGATTTTCAATTGGCACTACATTACGAATTACACGTCAATAAAACTGATATTAGGATTTGTAAAATTGTTTCCTTGGTGTTATTTTTGGAGGATTCTAAGTGGTATTTTCCCAACTTTACTTACAAAAATACTTTTCTGCCAGATGCCATAGTTTCCTGACAAAGAACAATTTCATTTGGTTGATGTCTCATCAGAATGTGGCACATTTTAGCCTTAACACGAAGACAAGGACCCTGTTTACAAAAGTAGATTGTCTGGACGAAGCACGCAAGAGGCACATTACTTACACAGGACAAATTCGAAAAATGGAACACACCGGCTGCCACTACTTTTTGGAATAATCAAACTTCTATATTATTGAGTGTTCGATAAAAGTTTAAATTATTACTATGAACAATTTTGCTAGGTTGTTCTCTTTTAAGTGATAATGTGTGAATCGCTGTGAGGACGGCCGGTTTTGAGCCTCACGACGTTGATGATGCGTGAATTCGATGAAGACAATCAAAGTGGGTCAAATTGGAGAATTAAGCAAACATTGTCCTTTCAAGCACGAAATTGTACTCAGTAACAAACCGATGGTTTGACTGAAGTCAACAAAGGTTAGTTAACTAATGAAATATATTTCGTCTGACTGGTTGCTAGAGTAATTTGGATATGACACGCGCATGATTTCAAAATGCATGGTTTGATCAACATCCTTTGTATTTGCTCTCAACTTCTTCATGCTGATTTTTGTTTTGATTAAAACGCATCATGGTGATTGCTATCACTTTGAGTTTGGCTTGTTGGTTGTTTTTTGTTATTTACAATATTTAATTATATGATCATGATGCTTGCGATGGCTTACAACATCAAATGATGATACGTACATTAAATACGATTCTTTGATTTTCATATTTATTTACAGGACTAGGAAATGAAAGTCTAATACAAGCGTCATTCCATCTTTCACAGTGGCGGATCCAGGATTTCCCAGACGGGGACCACGAACCCCCAAGGTGGGGGTGCCAACCTATTATTTGGCCAAATTTCCCGAAAACTGCATGAAATTGAAAGAGGTGGCGCGTTCCTGGCGCCCCCTTGGATCCACCAATGTCTTACAGTACTTACAGCGCAGTTCACAAAGCCACGATCTCATGGCTTCCCTACTGTGCAGAGTTTAGACTGGCATAATTCCTAAAATTGCCCACAGCCATGAATTGCTTCTGAAAGCCATGCAGGTCGGGGACAGTACGCATCCCCGGCTTTGTGAATGGCGCTGTCTGGTAGGCGGCACTGTTTTGAATATTTGTTCATATTGCGAATCTGTTTGGCCAGATTTGTTATTTTGTTACATATAAACATCAATAATGATTTTTAAACTGCTTTGTGATTTCAGGTGTATCTACTATCATCAATCTTTTAACATATTTCCAGATTCTGGATGCAAATTTTCATTTCAACATAACATGAAAGAAGCTTCCTCTTGTAGACAACAGAAAGTACATAGTGATGAGTCGATTATATTCCACTAGTTTTAATCAACATTTGTCCAGTAGTAGTCTGTACTGGAAGTCATGCAATTTTACAATAAAGGTAATTTTTCTAATATTACCAATTTTGTGTTTTTCCAGGTCTTAACTAGAATTAATGTTCTCGTGCCATCTCATATTCGTACATATGATCATATTGATCTATTACAGATTTATAAACAATATTTGCGATTACCATCTAGTTTGTAGTAACAATTATTATTGCTTGCATGGGTCGTTCTGGGGGGAATAAAGTTGCCGTAAATTGGAAAGGAATTTTAACAGAGTCATATCCGAGTTAACTAAAACGATTCTAAAACTTTGTGCACAGGGATTCATAGTACAAGAAACCGTCAGTTTCCTCTTTCGCTACTGAAGCTAATTACATTTGCGGGTTGATAAGTGTAAGATTTTGACTTAGAAAAACAGATCCCAGAACTTTTATATTTGTTCAGCAGTGGGATTCCCACTCCCTGGAAAATGAAAGTACATCGGGAAATCCCAGAAAATCCTGCAATTTTGTAAAATTTGATAAACATCCTGTGATATGACACATGGAAAAATATTTTCAGTATTATTTGAATGAAAGACAAAATCATTGGTGTTAAGATTACATACACATATTCAAAAATATCAGGCAGTGAAAGTTTCACATGCAGGTGGCTCGCACCCTTTGCACCCCTTCGCACCCTTCGCACCTCTCGCACCTCTCGCACCCTTCACACCCCTTGCACCTTTCACACCCTTTGCACCCCAACCTTCTCACCCCTTGCACCCTTCTCACCCCTTCCAGCCTTCTCACCCCTTCCAGCCTTCTCACCCCTTGCACCCTTCACACCCCTTCGCACCCTTTGCACCCCTTCACACCCCTCGCACCCTTTGCACCAGATGTTACATTGCATCACTATTTATAGTCTTTCTGGGGTGCGAAGGGTGTGAGGGGTGCAAAGGTTGGTGCAAGGGGTGCAAAGGGGTGTGAAGGCAATAATAAACTAGGTTTTTGGGTCCCCACCACACTAGGTCATAAAAAGTTCGATTACGACATATAGTGGTTAGATGTCCCCACCACCTGCAGATAGAACCATCATCCCATGTATAGTCACTGAGCCACAAAAGGCCTTCACCACGGGCCCAAAATTTCAGGGCAAAAACCATCAATCAACCACTAAGGTGACTCTAGCGAGCCACCAATGAAAAAGGCTGTTTCTCTTAACGTGTTTGAATACTGGCTATTCATTCTTTCAACAGAAATTCAATACATATGACGTGCTCAAATCCGTACCACGAATTATATCGCGCCTATTTGAATGTGTTCGTTGTTAAATTCGAAACTCGCTGAAAAACAATTATTATGCACAGGTTGTTAGGAGGATCGATTTTAGGCTATTTTAGATCACAGTAACATTTTATGTCGTTGCTACAGAGAATGCCCACTCACTTAGCCGAACATCTGTCATGTTCATCTTTTTTAAAAACCCAATATTCTTTGATTAAAACAAGAAACAATCGCGGAACAGCAAATAGTGGGTCGGCTGTATCGTCAATATTTTTATAGATATGCTTAACACAAGCAAACTTAAAAAAAATAAATAATCTGAAACGAAGTAATCGGCGTAATTTAGCAATTTCCTTGACGCTACATGAAACAGTATGCAGATGTTTTGGAATGAGCTCATTTGAAAATGGTTGTTTGACGAGAAATAATTTTTCTCAGTTGACCGATTGACAATTTTCTGGTTCGAAAAAGTAGTTCATTGAAATAAAATTGTTGGTGCGACTGTTTCTTTGCTGTCTTTTATTAGTCAAGGAAATATGAAAATTATATCTCCGGTTGTATTTGCAAAAATAGGTTGAATGGTCAAATCATATACTTGAGATTCTCTTTTGATATGAATCAAATAGTGCAAATTTTGAAAAAATTGTTCAACTGTGATTATATATTCACACTGTCCACTTGTTGCGTCAAACGTCAAAATTTGGTACAAACCATACGCAAAAGTTGATCAGTGCCAATAAGGTTTAATATTAATATAATATTAATTTTAGTACACACAGGAATTTGGCATATTTAACCTGATAGTTCTGGAGAAGGTACTCGGCAAATCCTAGACTGTCGTCCAGCAACCACTTGCAATTGTACTTTTTTTTAAAAATTTTGGAGGACACAAGTCCTTTTCGTGGGGCCACTGATACCTCTTTTTTGGACATTTGATGATATCTGCCCTGGGTTTCAAAGCCAGAGTGGATCCCTTACATGCTTTCTCACTTGTGTGACCCTCAGATACACCTCTGGTGTGACACCTGCTGACTGTATAGAGGTTCGAATGGCAGCTGAGCCTTTTTGATCCACATACTTGCTTGCAGGTGTGTCCACAAGCATTGGTGGAGGTTTGGGGCTCAAACCCATGACCGTGTGTGCTGTAAGCACAGCGCTGTATACCGTTCGACCACCCCGGCTCGGCTCCTTGCAAGTGTACTTTCTTCGAGAAACATTGATTGAATTCATTGCTAGATTGAATTCAATGTGTGACATATTTGCAGCGTCAGACGTTGATTGCATTACGCTGAGACGGACATTAATTTCTCCTGAGGGAGTACAACTCACCACAAGTTCATCGAGTAAGAAGAGCGTGTAATCAAACAGATATTGTAATGGATCCGTAGCTTACGTACCAGAATTTCAGGAGTTCATTACAGATACGTGGCTCTGTGACTACCGGTAGTGACGGATAGGCATCAATAATCTAAAACTTAAATGGACATAAATAAACGGACATCCTTTGACCAGATGAAGTGAAATATTAGACACGACTACTTATTATTAGATGAATTATTGATGGTAATGAGTGCTGAAGTGTAATAATCGGCTGACGTCTCCGGATGAAATGGATTATGATGTGTACTGTGTTTGGCAAGCTGTTTCTTTTCTTGTAGTAAGGCCATCATTTTGTCCCATAATTCAAGTCATATTTGGATATTCCCCAAAATGGGGAATTGTATGTCTGCTAGAAAGTATATTATGTACGGCAGCTGGAGTTTTCAGTGATATTTGCAGATACTAAGTCAACTCATTTTTTTCTTTTTAAGATCAAAGTGTAAGTCAGTAGGGAGTGACGTGACTTTATCGTAGTTATTTTGCCAATACGTTAAACCAATCCCATCATCAGTCTTCGATTATGTGAGAAAACAAACCAATAAGCTACATCTCATTCGTACATTTCAGCACGATTGAGGGTTCCACAAGTTCATTCACTTGTGTGGCGGAGGTTTCCACAACCTCATGATAAATCTTATTTTGAATTTTCTTTGATTTGGTTTATCAAATTTAAACATAGCCATAACGATATTGTCCACATTTCACAAAGTCTTACATGAAGCTCCACATAACTTTTATTACTGATATTTGGCTGGCTGTTTTATTTGTGGATACAGATTGAGACAATGCACTTTCTTTGGTCGGAAGGATACTTAAAACACCTCAACGTTGATGCTGGAGGATGCTTATATTTGTAGTACTTGGTGAAATAATCTTGGCTGCATACATTAATCGAAAATATGTATTTTGATTAATGTGGATTTGTGCAAACAATGGATCTATGGTATATTCAGTTAACATTTGGATCACTGATGAGTAATGCTACTTAGAGCATTAAGTTAATATCATCAATACGAAACCTTGTAACAATCCAACGCCAGGAAACAATGAGGATTTTTGAGTGATTTTTCTTGAAGCTGCATGACAGATTCTTTGTTATTATATCATGTTTGGAATCCTAAACTAAAGGCGTCAGTAGATCATGCTTGATTGCCTTCTTACTAAAAATGATTATATTTAGTGGACAGAAATTTAAACTGCAGTCGCATTTAGATGTTAAAAAACCTTCTTACATGAGACACATATGGTTGTTTTATGAATATCTCATTTGAGCAGTAAATTACTTTCTGCATTTATTGCTCACGTTCCTAATCAATTAGAGACACAATAGGCAAATATTTGGTCAGCACGAAACAATGTTACCGTGGATATGGTAACCAAGTATTTTGTAATATGTTTTGGTATTACGAGCGTGATTATTCTCCCACTGACTTTCCAGATTCTCCGTAAAAAAAATATTAGTATATTTGTCAGTCAGAAATATGACTCTTCTTTGCTTTTGGCTTTTATACCCGTACTTGGGTATACTGGAATAATGGTGAAGAATTCGTAGAAATTCAATTCAAGTATTCACCGAATTCGTCCATGTCTAATAATGTGAGAATCCAGTTGAAATGTTCACTTTTTTTTTGAGAAATGTAATTAGAATCCAACAAATTCCTCGTGGAATTTTCATGTACAGTTTACTTGTGTTCTGTGCAGATCCATTATCTTAGTCAGTTACCTACTCAAACTGTCCATGCAATCGTCCAGATTCATGTACACATCGATACAAATGTCTGCAAGATTTTGATTAATTATCAAATCAAAATGTGGTTTGGTCGCCTGTCGGTTATTTTGGTTGCAGTCATTGTGCATTATTACTGGTAATGTACCGGTGTAACGTTTTCAAATGACTCTCGATTTCAGACCTATATAAAGTTACAGCTGGCAGGGGGGGGTCATCTGAAATCAGGGTAAATCTTATATCAGACTGCCCCTTAGCTGTAAAAAACAGGCCGTCTGTAACTTGTGCCTAAGGTGGATGGTCTGAATGAGGGCCGGGGGGGGGGGGGCATTCCAAAAACGTTTCACCCGTAATACCCAATTCAAGTTGATAAGTATGTAAATGTTGACATGGATTGAACTTGGCAATAGTGTTTCGGGATACGGTAAAATAGAAAGCAAGTTGGTACAAGTCTGGTTTTTTTCCTCGTTAGACAAGGCCAAGAGGAGAATGGGAAATAGACAAAAATATATACAAATAGATGCTCTTTGGTCCAGGTAGACAAAAGTGTGCACTGAACAAAGAAAAATTTAACATTTTAGTAAGTAGGTGGCACAGCAACTGTGATCAAAGCTTCTGTAACCAATGAATGAGATCTTCCAATGAATCAGCCGTAATTTGTTATTGTTTATCGCATATTCATGAGGAGGACCAAAGAGCATAGTGCAAGATCGTAGTTTTTGTGAAAGTCAAATTTGTCAAGTTTTCATGAAAATTCAAGAATATAGTTTATTCCAATACAGGGTATTTTCGGTAACATTTTGTGAGTGGAAAGATACTACGGCTAAAGAAAATGAAAACCATCTGTGGTTTCTGTAATGATTAAATGATAAATGATTTATGAAGACACATGAGCTGACAGAGCCATTGCATTTGAATAATTGAAAGTCACAACGATCGAATTTGTCCAAAGTGCAATACTTGACATACATTTAGCGCAAACAGGTTTGTCAGAAAGTAGCGTTTATTTTTGTGAGAAATAAATGCATGAATAAGTTTTAATTAGATGAAAATTTTTTTTGTTAGTATTCCTCACAAGCGAAAGTCGATGTATTCATCTGTTGATCATATGGTCACGATGTGACGGTTGTCTGTTTTGAATATGATGTTTCAAATGTCGTTTACTATTTAAGTGCAGCAACAGCTTCAACATTTACAGCTGGAAATTCGTGACGCATTCTTGCAATATCATTTTGCGGTAAAGGAATATGGGTAGATGACTCGAATGGGAATTATTTAGATTTTTCATAATGTAAAGGCTGATTTGGTTGGTATGGTTTCTTTCATCTCACAGCTTGGCCCACGTGTCGTTGAAACGACTTGGGTAGCTGCTGCAAGAACTGTATTTTACAAACTTTTTGGAATACGACATGAACGTGACGTAATTTCTTCCTCAGGCACCATCCATGACCATGTTACCGATGTACATGCGGTACTTCAGGTCTTAAGGTCTTGCATCCGCATATGTGTTTATTTCATTTTTCCACGAAATAGGTTGCCTGAACTTTCAAGCCAATTTCACCAAAAATATTTGCGGGTATTGGGTTGCGTTCGAAAAAGAACCAATTATTTCCTTGAAAAAGTTAGCCAAAATATAGTATTGACACAGCATGAAATTTAATTGTCTAACAAGAATAAACAAGAAAGTCCTCCTGCGTGAACGCAAGAGGCATACCGACCGCGGCGTAGCTGACCTATTCCCGGGGAATCATGGCCCCAAAAAAAATTTCAAAAAAAAAAAAATTTCAAAAAAAAAAAAA
>JBCAUG010027143.1:0-10431 GCA_038406175.1 Haplosyllis leylae
GGGTGGTTATTTTTGCAGTATGAAGGATGCAAAGTAACGAGTTCTCTCGTGTCGTCAATTTCAAATTCATACATGTAAGGAGACGCATTACCAAAATCAACATAATTACACAACTGTGGATATTGTTTCACTCGTAAGATATTCCTCAACGCTAATTGTCGTAGTTTATTTATTATGCACCAAGATACGCTTACGTTGAAACTTTCTCCCCATTTGGACTTTGGAATGTTGATTTCAATGGTATCACCTCCCTCCAAAATACCTTCCACCTTTGAAATATCGTTTTTAATTCTAGACAGAAGAGGACGACAGAAGTTTTGAGCCCTGATCTGTTGCGCTTTGTAAAAATCCAGCTCTTCCCAGAAATCTGGATCTTGGATCAATAGTTTGTCCCACAGTGAGTTATTGTACCGTTCATAGAGGTCATAATCCACTCGACTCCAGATTTGATGAATGCGTAACAGTTTGGGATCAATGGACGTCCTTTTGTAACTGTATGTCCTAACGTTAGCAGACAAGTATAAAATATCTGAGATATCCCAGCACATTTTTCTTCTGAGCAAAACAAGAGATTCGTCCATGTATTCGGTCAGGAGCATCATTTGAATGTCTTCCAAGGCTTTGTCCATGTCAGTTTGACTTGTTATATTCTCTACACCAAGAGAGACAGCATTTTTGTTCCGAATTCTTATTTCTCGGGGCCAGTTTTGTTCATTACTATGTGAGTTAATATTCCTGAGAAATTCAGAAACAGGATCCTCTGATTTCAGCTGCAAGAAGCTGACGAGATCGAAATAATGAAACATAGATTTGACCTGATCTGGAGGGTTGCGCAGTGATGATACATAAACTGTTGATTTTGGCATGATATTTTTGAACAGTTCTTTGTCGTAAATAATATGATCTGCAATAATTTTCCAGCTGTAGTTTTGTACACAACTTTCGTTGATCAGGCTGTTCGTGTGCAAAATCGCGTCATAAAATGATTCTTGAGAATCGGGAAAGTTTGTAAAAAGTAAAATTGGAATATTCCTCTTCAGAGCCATCCTGGGTATCATGGAAAAAATTAACAAATGAAAACAGGAATATTTACAAATTGACTATTCAAGTTTTATTGAGTTTATAAATTTATGCTGTAAATGTAAAAAGAAGGTTGATTTACATGGGCACATGTATGAGCCATTGAAACAAAAACTGAAAGTTGCATTTCAGATGGATTTTGCTTTACAAAACTTCTTTGCGTGTAATGAACATTGAAGTGGCCAATAGATTGTAGCAATGAAAAGAAATTGTGATACATTGCAAGTTTAAATGTTGGTCAATAATATTCTAAAGAAATAAAAAAAATGTAGATAACACAACCATCATAGGCTTTACAGCGCCATTAACTTTTGTAAAGCAAAATTCCACCTGGAGTTACCTGTACAGTAAGTTCACCATTGTGCTAGATGCCGTTTTGTACGTTTTTATGTAAACGATGTAATCATTTCGTTCACAGTGACTTATTGGTTCTGATTTGGGAGTGTCGTTTTTATCATTATTCCATGTTATAAATTGATAGTACAAAATGAAGTTGAAAATTACCAAAAACCACAAAAATTTCCACAATCCAAATTTTACCAAAAGTCGCCCTACTGACTTCATTACTGAACTAATCACTGAAGCAAAATAAAATGGAGCCTACCAGAATAACGGTATTAGTAAAATAAGTTATGCTAAAATGCCTAAGGCCTGTTCAAACAAAACTTTGGCATTCACGTGGTGAATTTTGCGCGAGTCATTTCGTACTCAGTAAATATTTCGTTCCGTATTTGGCTTCATTGTTAGGCACAATGAAATTGCACGGTGTATCTAACCTTCCAATAAAAAAGAAACGTTTTGAGTCATGAACTATCTAATCTCCACCTTTTTATAATTGAAGCGCGTCAAAATGTTTTCTAATGTTTTTTTCAATAAGTTTGACTCTCCTGGATAGAGTGTAGTCTGTGATTCCACTGCTGTTGAACGTTTTGCATTTGTCCTTCTCGTAAACGTTTCTGTAGTGAAACGTTGTTGCGACAACTGGATCAACGTCTATGGAAGCTGTTTGCGGAGAAAAAAATCAATACAATATTAACAACAGCTTTAAATGGTGCTCTGTAAAACAGGATATATCAATGCAAGAATTGCAGTAATTTGTTTCAATCAATGCTAACCAGCCAAAATAAAGGCACGCGCAGTATGTTGCATTGCTGAATAAATTAAATGTTTCATTTGCCTCTTTTGACACAAAAATTAGCAATAGGGATTTTCGGAGTTATTCTTAGTTGCTTTTTAAAAATGCAAATCATAAAAAACATGACATTTTCTGTTAGAGTAAGGAAGCCTGGTGGTCATCATTGTGGGGACAATTTTTTTAAAAAAATAAATACCAATGAATGTCTGTCATGTCAGTTTTGCAACAAAACTGATTTGTCAGTCGATTGGAAAATTCTATTCACCAGAGGACATTATGGAAAATGATCAGAAGGTGACGGCATCTGGTTTTCGTTTTCTGCATAATAACTCAGTTGTATTGGAATATAATCTGCTCTGTTCATGAAGTCACATTATTTTTTCAAAACCTACATCATTGACCAATACAGTAAACTGCAATCTACAAGCTTTCCCCTTACGCGCAAGGCGCACACACATAAAATACTTACGCGGAAATATTTTTTTCAAAGACTGGAACTCTGTGAGGCACCTGTGATTAAAAGCTGACAAACACCGCCTGGGGTCCAAGATCGACTTCACACTCACTCCGTACTCGCTCGGGGTCTCTCGTTCGGTGAATGTCGTCATGTAGCTGGTGACTCCTTTCAGCGCGGTCTGACACCCAACCCAAAAATAGGTGTTTCGAAATGTGTATGACTTATAGTTTACAGTATGATATATTTTATTGATGAATTGCATCATGTCCTTGTATTTTGTATGTAAATTTGGCACAATGATCTCGTCGAAGTCCACAATCAGCACGTATCTGTATCTGTACATGTTTCTCCACATACAATCATTGATGGAAATCGGACTGGCTATTTTCACTCCATTTCTCGTATGTCCATTTCTTGCCGGTGGCACATCATGAAGTTTCAGGATGCCTTCTTGTTGAAAATATCTTAGGATCGTCATCGTTATGTCCGAAACATTACACGTGTATACATTGATTTCGCTCACGCCGAAAAATCTGCTCATCTCTATCCATTCGACAATCCTATACGGGTCCACATACCAGAATGTGATGGGAACACAGATTCCGAATTCGTGGCTGAGGAACCCTGGATTTTCTGGGGAAATGACTGGTATCAAGCTGGAAACATTGCTACATTGAGCCGTAGATAAACTGACATGACTCGGAGCAAATGGAAATCCTAAAGGCAGAATGCAGCTGAAATAATACTGCTTGAAGAACACTCCGTCAATCTTGTGACCAGCTCCATTTACCGCAATTTTAGCCGTAACCGCAATCGACCATTCAGGAAACCACAATCGACAAATTAAACGTTGAATCTTTCTGCCGATTGCCAGTATCCGTACAAATGGATTATTACCGCCTGCTGTTCTATTATCAAAAATTGCAGAATAAATATATATTTCTGTATTATCTTCATTGATTGTGTACCACACATTTTTGTGCTTTGCTGTGCGATAATGCTGACTACTGTTTTTACATTTAACATATTGCGAAGCCTGCGTTTCTGTTGTGGCGGCATTTTCGCGCGCCTTGGCTTTCTTCTGTGATGACTTTTGTTTCTTGGCTGCTATTGAATACTGCATTATAATAGTAGCCATGATAAATATGGCGAGACAGCACACCATTCTGAAAAAAAAAGCGTTCTGTGTTATTTGTATGTCCATTTAACCTCATATCACGCACAATTTGGTGGATCCAGGGGTGTTCCAGAGAAGGGCAACTCGAAGGGAGGAGATTTTTTCATTCTTTAAGTTGGTTTTTGGGATGAGTGTCGTCCGCCCGACCAATTCGGGCTCCACCTCTGCTTTCAAGAGCAAATCAGACAAATATAATTTAATCTGTTCATCGCAATGTTGAGTTTCGAAATACCAAAGCGCAGTGTTAGAAGTGCAGCTCACAAAATGTCTGCAGCTTTTTCGCAATACATAAAGCTCAAAATTCCAGACCAGCGCATGGAATTCATTGTAATAGATCTAAAATATTTTTCATGAACTGACTTTATAAAATGGAAATAGTAAAATAAACATACCGAACAAATAATTTACCCATATTTCTTCTGTGGCAGGAGTTTTGCAGTTTCTGAATGTACCTTGAGGTAATTTCGTTAAGAGCTGCCAACCTGAATAGCATAGGGAGCTTTCGCTACATCAAACAAATACCATTTGCGTGAGAATCAATAAATGAAAGGTGTACTCACCTAGTAACGGGATTGATGTACATACTCAGCAACAAACAATTATTTGGCATTAAGTAGGTTGCGTGGAAACTTCTTTCATAATTCAAATCATGCGTGTAGATTGTACACATACATCTTATAAAATGTAACCTCTCTCTTAAAAATTGTTAACACCACCTTGTAAATTAAGACAAATTTTGTCTCGAGAATATGAATTTTATGAAGAGCTGCATGGACACTTACGAAGCAATTCAGACACATGAGTAGTAGATGTGATTGCTTTGTATGAAAATCAGTGAGCCTTCCAGAAAATTGTTCAATTGGAGGTCACTAAGACAGTTTTTTCCCTTAGTTATAGTCCAAGTGTTAGTCTGAAGGTGTAAATTCCAGGTGTGCTGCAGCAGTAATCGAAGAGACTCAATTTAATATTTCTGTTCCTTTGTGACACAATTACGGAAACCTTTGTTAAATTGATGAGGTGAAGCTGCAGGGAAGGGTGTGGTTCTGAAACGAATGCCTTTGACATGAAAGAAATCTCAGGCGTTCCACGCCTAGTTTTTTCCATGGTGAAATTGATTTTAATGTGAGAATGTACTGAAGCAAATGTGCCAAGTGGCAATTCAGGTATTTTAACAGGTACATAACATAGATCTACCATCAGGAAAAAAAATCATTTAAAATCTTAATGTATGTTTCCTTAAACTGGTGGTAAAATAAATTATTTAAAAAATTTAAATATTTCTTTGAGCCAATGCTTCTTTTTTTAACATTACCGATTAGCAATCGAGTTTCATTTGTTAAAGTTTCCTTGTTGTTGTTTCCATCTTTAAAATTAATTTCGAAAAATTGCAATTAGCAGTTCAAATGACAACTTTTGGACATACGGACACGTACAGAACAGACACTAGACTTAACAAAATTATACCGAAGAAGCAATTGAAACTGAAACCACGTGATTCTGTTTACCTTTTACCGGAAGTGAATGTTATTGGGCATGCGCACTTTTGGCTTTTTTGTCAACATGGCGCCTGTGTGGTGAGATTGAAAATTGGAAAATGAAGTTTTCTTTAAAATGACTCAGTCTTAACCATCCCGGACTTCCTGAGTGCTAGGACAGGAGGCTAATATTTCAGGATCTCTTGCAGGGGTGAGTATAAGCTCGATCGACATGTATATTGACAGCGTGCAACTGGACAGAGCTGACTTGATGGTCAAATAACAGGACAATTGAGTGTGGGTGTTTACGTGTTCAGGTTACGTGGAGCATGTCATGCGGCAAAGGTCAACGTCATTGTGATTCATCATTAGTGCGAATGAAAATGTTTACAACATGAAAACACGAATAATCATGTGCAACTTTGGGAAGGATTGAAGTTAAATAATGTAGTGTGCATTTATTTACGAGACAGAAAACAAGAATCCAAATATTGGGTAGACTGATAAAATTTAGATAGCCTGATAATCGAGATGGTATTGTGCTGTAATTGTGAAAATGTTACACGTAAGTATGATTGAAAGTGTCCCATCATAGATCTATTTTACTTTTTTCAAGTGTTTTGGCTCCATCCCAAGATTTCGGGCTGTTCATCAAACTGGATGTTGTGAAGTCTGCCAATTAGAATCTACTGTTCACATCTATTCCATCCGTGCATGTCAAAGGATATATAAACGATGGAGGGAGTTTCACAATTTCATTTTACTTTTCAGCCAGCGAAGGAGACAAAGGTTGGAAATGCCATGTAAGCCGAGACATAATGGATTCAAAGATTTCACAGTTTGTTTCGCAAACTGGTGCTGATGCGGCGGTTGCAAAAGACTTACTTCAACGTACGTATTTTAAGTTATCATGTGGCAATCGTCATAATTTATAAAGCAGAGAATAAAAACACATGAAGCGAAATAATTCCATATGGTAATTCGTGGCTAATCTGACTACAGATTTGATACCCAGCCAATTCTTAAGAAAGACCATAAATTACTCGCAAGAGCCACTAATAGCGTAAGCTTAAAAGTAACCATTGAGTGGCAAATTGATCTACCTACAATCAAGCATTTCGATGGAAATTACTAATTATTTAGTAAGATCATGACTTGCAATAGGTAAAATAAATTTAAGTGCAAAAGAACAAACTAATTAAAATGTGTAGTATAAGAGAATAGTGTTGCACTTCATAAAGCCTTTTTAGGCAAAGTTATCTTAATATTTAAATCCGGGAACTCACCAGCTAGTTTTTATTTCCAACTGTAAAACCGTTGTACTGAACCATTTTAACGTCAAATTATCTATTTAATTATCAGAAAAAGATTGGAATGTTGAAGCTGCTGTTAAAATTTACAAGTTTATGCACAATTCAAAACCTCCGCCGGGTCCTCAGAAAAATGTCGAACCACAACAAGTAAGTATTTCTGTCCTTGTTTGAGTTATTGTAAAAGAAGATTATCTTTAGGACAGTGCATTTCTGCAGCAGAAGCAATTTTTTTAAAGAAAACCTTTCTCCTAACCCTTACGTGCGATAAAACGAGGTCTCTTTTGGGCGAAATCTTTTAGAGAATTTGTTTATGTTTTATTACAAATTGTGTCACATTTTTGAATTATGGTATCTTGAGTGGTATTTGTGAAGGTATGTATGTGATGTTTGCGATGAGACTAACCGACATTTTTCTTATCGAAGATGGTACCCACTTCCGCTGGAGGGCTGTCACCTGCTGGTAGAGCGGGAATGGTTGTCAGTTTGCCTCCTAAATCAGATGTAAAACCTGTTGGCGCACAAAATCCCGCAAGTAAGTACTTTTCAAAAATAAAATCATTGCCAATTTTTGTTAAAAAACATAACAGAACTTGTCAAATGTAGTGTGAACAACAAAAAGAGGGTATGGAATAGATTTTATTGAAAATACGTGCATGATCCTCCCTTTGCCAGTATTCATTGGATAAATGTTTTGCAGGATATCCCTCACTGAAGCGTGGCTTGTCAAAGACGACGGAAAACGTTGAAATAGTTACCAAGGCTCGTGATCATGTTTTGCAAGACATCAGTGAACACGATGAAACAGCGCACGTTCTGGAGACTCCTGAATTTTCTTTTGTTCTCCCGGATCTCAGCAAATACTCAGAAGACTTCAGAGCATTCCTGCACAAAGATCTAATAGAAACCTCAACGCTGGTATCGTTGGAACAAGCCGGTAATAAACTTCGTGCCGAAGTCTAGGCGTTACACTAGCATTGTTTTAGATAACTGATTTCGCATTGTTTGATGATATATTAAATTTTGATGAAGCATATTTTTTTGTGAACCAGGTCGTTTAAACTGGTGGGCAGATATGGGTGCTTGTCAAAGACTTCTTCCATTGGCAACAACGGGAGATGGCAACTGCTTGCTTCATGCGGCCTCTCTGGCGATGTGGGGATTCCATGATCGAATGCTGACATTGAGAAAAGCACTTTTTAAAGCCATGAGTACAACACAAAACAATAGTAGTCTTTACCGACGATGGAGATGGCACCAGGCACAAGTTAACAAAGAGGTAATGCGTAAAACGTATTTCATAGGTTTTCCAGCACCTTTACATAAAAGTAATACTACGCAATGGATAAATTATTTATCTCACTGCACTCATTTTAGACGGGTCTAGTGTACACTGAAGAAGAATGGAGAATAGAATGGATGAACCTGTTGAAACTAGCGTCGACCAAACCAAGAATATTTTCCGGATCGGAAACTTCTTGCTGTGATTCGCCAACAACCAAAGGGTTTGTTTATTCAAGGCTTTTAAAATGAGAAAAATATAACTGTTGTAAAACCAGTGAATTTGTTGATGTGATGATACATTAATGCCCCAGTTGAATTTTTCTCTAAGGTTAACTAGGCTAGTCAGCTAAAATTCAAAGTAAAACTAATTTCTCTGTGCACAGGATGATGGAGCGTAACACGGAAGAAGGAGACGTGTTCTATGAAAGTTTGGAAGAGTTCCACGTTTTCCTTTTGGCTAACGTTCTCATGAGGCCAATTATAGTAGTTGCTGATAATATGTTAAAAGTAAGTGTTCTGTGTACGCATTAAAAGTGTATCCATGTGTATGTACATGTGGTTGCAACCTTACGAAGCTATGGATTTATGTATTTAATAGGATTCCAATGGAGAAGCGTTAGCCCCAATACCCTTTGGTGGTATCTACCTTCCACTCGATTGTGAACCAAGTGCGTGCCACAGAAGCCCTCTGCTACTCACCTACGACGCGTCACACTTTTCTGCCCTCGTTGCCATGGAGCACGGTACGTCCCCAGAAGATAAACCAGGACCACCAGGTAATCACATGCCGTGTGTCGTGAAGAGTTTGAGCAATTCTCCTGATTCGTTTTTGAAGTTATTTGACGTTTTGTAAAACAAGCTGACAATATCATTCAAGTGTGACTGCCATCGTATCGTAGTCTGTTGGGAATACACTAGAAATTTTATTTATATTATTTATATTTACAGCTGCGATACCAATAGTGGATCCAGAATTTCAGTTATTACCTATACACTACCACATAGACCCTGGCGAAGCTTTCGTGTGGAAGAACGTGGGTAATCCAGTCGTTTGCGAGCAAATGCTGTTATCACATGAACAAAAACTGAATCTCATAAGAAGGTCAGTTAATAAAAATAACTACAACGAGACACAATATATCTCATGAAAAAATGTTTGTTTTTCTCTACCAACATTGTGTACAAAGTTTTTTTTTTGTCTATTGCTGTAGAAAATACGGTTATACCAGAAATATGCAATGAGCTAAATAATGTTTGTGAAGTGAATGGCGTCAAGATCTCTATTCTTTTTTTTGCGATGAATGTTTTTGTGTTTTAGGTATTTAACTTTTGAACAGTTACCCATATCACCGGCGTGTTGGAACAGCACAGATAGTGAAGCAGGATCAGAACCCAGATCTCGTGCAGGTAAATAGAATACAGCGTATTGCATTTAAAATTGTACACTGCACTTCCCACCAACTAACATATCCGTATTCTTCGCCAAATAACCTCCACGTTATTTCAAGAGTTCGGGTTGTAATGACCTAGGTTCAGACTTATCTCTCTTGTTTGATCAATTTTTCTATCCTTAAGGTCGAACGTAAAATCGGTTACTTTGTAATGAAGTGTGTGTTTTGTCAAAAGTAATAGTAATAATGTTTGTTTTCTCACCAAATCTCTTACATCTCAAGGCTATCATGAAATGTTGATTACTAATAAGGTTGATCTTCTGTATGATGTTCCAGTAGGGGCTCCATAAGTCTGCAAGCATTAACCAAGGAAGCAATTATGTTTGTAAATAACAAAAATTAGCTTAATGGCTTGGGCTGTTAGATAAGATATGGCTATTGTACATGTGAATTTGTAGGTTCTATGGACTCCAACGCTGAAGAATCTCAGAACGGCAAGGAAAAAGACAAAAGTAAAGCGGCAAAGCAGTTACACAGTGTACAGAAAGCGTTTGGTAGTATAGGTATGCCGACTTGAAGGAAATTGTGATTTTCTAAATTGGTGCATGTACTTCTTTGGGAATTACACACATCAACAAAAGATTTACTACACATTGTCATTTCTTCCGAGAATACATTTACGTACAAAACTAACTTCAGGTAAAAGTATGTCCAAGAAGTTGAAGAAGAATTTTGGATCCGTTGGCAAAGGCTTGAAGGAAGGTTCAGACAAGGAGCGAAGGCGTCCGTCTGTAGGAAGCGTGACCCAGAGCACTAAAGTTAGCTCAATCACCCTGGAAATGCTGAAGGAGAAGGAGAGGGATCAAACCATATTGGCCATCAGGCTATCCAGGAAACGACCTGCCTACCAGGTAATTACCGATCGCGTACGAAGTACGACGGGAGGTTATATTTTCAGTTTGTCTGTCCACAGGGGGAATGGGGTACCCCGGTCCTGTCACAGGTTCTGCCGGAGGGGAAGAGAGTGCCCAGCCAGGACAAGGTTGGGGGGAGAGGGGGGGGGGGGGGGGGGGGGGGGGGGGGGGGGGGGGGGGGGGGGGGGGGGGGGGGGGGGGGGGGGGG
>JBCAUG010027154.1:0-10430 GCA_038406175.1 Haplosyllis leylae
TTTGACTTTTTGACATTTGACATCTTTTTGACACATTCAACTTAAACCACCTCAGCCCGTCACAGGGCTATTTTTTACTTTTACAGTCGGCGATGAAACTTTTACATAGGGTTTACACAGTACAGCGACTAAGTTTCATCAGTGACTGTAAAAACTTACAGTCAGTGATGAAACTTTTACAGTCGGTGACAAATCCAGTTAACCATCACAAGGGGGTGGTGATTGAAATCAAAGTTAGTACACCCCTGGGGGTGAATGAAAACAGAATTACAGAATTTCTGATTTCATATCCCCCCCCCCCGGGGCGTACCAGGTGGGGGTGACTGAAAACATTTCACCTGTCCTGTTGAATTTACATCCTGCTCTGTCCTGGCCCTGTCACCAGAACTCGTGTAGCACTGTGATTGCTGTACATAGATGACCAAATGAAATCAATCACAATGTTAATTGTGGAAGAAATAGCTAAGAATAATAAGAATAACTTGATAAATTTTTAAAAGATTCATTTTATTTTCGGGTGTATGAATGATAAAGTTGGCCTTTATTTTCAAAAATGGCCGACGTCATCAATGGAAGTATGACTTCAATGAAGTATGACTCAAGAAACATATGTCGCCTTAGAGTTCTGTCCTATTACCCGATTGTAAACGTAAATATAACCTGAATGGACATGGCGTGTCAAAGCTCATCTCCTTCTTGATTGTTAACATTATTTACGTCTTTGAAAGAATGAGTGATGTCAAGGTCCTTCTCATATAAAAGGAATACATTTATCATTGAGAAAAATGTAGACTATTTGTTCCTTTGATATCCAATTTTTGTTGAACTTTGACAAATTGTGCTGAATTTTAGTATTGAAACCATACATGTTTAAAAATTAAATTAAGTTTGAGATAGAATCATTTGCACAGAAAGGAAATAGTTGGCGTGATGAATTACATATTCTAAAGCAACGTTTATTAAGAAATTGCATGAATTGTTCAAGGGAAAAAGTCTGGTGTAGAATGAATAATTTAACAATTTTAAAGAGATTTCATGTGCCTTCCTTGAAGTTTTAATTCCATATATACATCCGTTTTGTTCGGATTGAATAAGATTGATTTTAAATTTCAAAATTGGTTTGAAAATAGGATCAAGGGTATCCCTGAGGTACTCTAATGTCCGACTGACTAATTTAATTTTTTGGCATTTCAAATACTTAACTCTTTCAGAGTATTGACATTCAAAACAATGGTCATTTTTGAGGTGGTTGAGTAGAATGGTACCCTTGGGAGGTCTCTATGATTAATATTAAAGAATCTAGAGCCATTTTAACTGTCCCAAGGTATGCACTTCGTCTGTGATAGTGCTATTGTTGTCCTTCGTCTGTCATAAAGAAAGTGACATCCCAGTAAGAGATTTATTTTTTGTACAATTTATAATAACAGTGTCAAGAAAGCAACCAATGTTATATATTTTTTTCAGAATGATTTCACATCCCTGGTAGAGAATACTCTGGCAAAGCACCGAACTAAGCGACAAACTGTCGCAATCCCAACAAAGACAGGGTCGTCCAGAACCAGTGAATTGGATGCAGACACCATAGTCCGGCTGCACAATGATCGCAGGAAGGCAGAGACCAATGCCGCGAACATGAAGATCATGGTAACATCCCTCTCAATATTTCAAAATGTTAAGATTAATAATTTGAACCCGCGATGTTATATGTCTGGAATATATTCCCTGGATGTGTGCAACAGCGTATAATTTGTGGTTGCAGAACTGGGACTGGGCACTGGCAGAGACCGCACAGCAGTGGGCAGATGAATGTCTTTCCGAACCTAGCCCTCAAAATCCCCAAGACCCGTTTGGTACGTTACAAGAAATAACTTACTATAAACTACGAAATTTCAAAACATATGAAATTGTACGAACTTACATTGAATGCTGGTTTATTATACATGTTTACAATGATTAAAACCTAGGTGAGAATCTCTACTACACTAGCAGCCAAATGCAATTATGGACAGCAACTTTGCTTGCCTGGGTGGAGGGCCAAAGACCCTTCTACACCTATGGCACAAATGAATGCAGAGTTGATCAACAATGTGAACACTACACACAGGTAAAATTATAGTTTCTTTTATTATTCTTGGTTCATGAAAGACATAGAGACCATCATCATCAGTTGCAATAGTAATGCATGCTTGCAGGCTTTTTTCTTAACTCTAAAACGTGCACGTCCTTCGTTAGGTCATTTGGGCAAACACAGACCGTGTTGGATGTGCAGTTCAGAACTGTAACAATGTCCGACGTGGAACCATTTCTCTGGGAGGTGGAATGATGGTCGTTTGTCAATACAGACCAGCGTATGTATTTAAATAAGTATATTACTATAGTTGATATTTAATTTATTTTTCTCCTTCTTATTTAAACCCAGGAATAATAAAGAATTATCTTTCCTTGTGCTTTTTAAACGTATCATGACATTGCTGTAATTTTCAGGGGTAATATTATAGGACAAAGGCCTTACGTACAAGGAACGCAATGCAGTCAATGTCCAAACACCCACACTGGTTGTGATAATGGGCTCTGTATGCAGACAGGTGGTGGTGGTGGTGGTATGTATTTGAAATATCGGCGAATAGTCATTAAGATTCAGAGTTAACAAGAAGGTACCTTGAAAAAAACTTGAATAATGGAAGCTATTTTACTATCAGTACCCAAATCCTCTGGGAAAACCGGGAAGAAATCAGAGAATAAAATTGAAGGTGTTCAGTTTGTACATAATTGCATATGCTGTATTTTAGTTACTCCCCAATGTCAGAATGGTGGAGTTGTCAACCCACAAACAAACCAATGTGACTGTATTGCTGGTTTCACAGGACCGACTTGCGAGACACGTAAGTTATTGAAACAAAAAATGGCTTAACAGTGAGATTTCTTTACACAGAGGTACACTAGCATTGCTCTAATAGGAAATTTAACATCAAATGCCAGGTAAAATGTTTTCAGGTTGCAATACTTAATCATCAATATCGTTTCTATAATGCGTGTATTAATTTTCGTAAATAACTTTTTGTTTTTAAATTGTGATGAAAATTTCTCAAATTTCAGAACTGAAAATAAGAAAACAACACAAAACAATGATGGTATAATAGACAATTTCTATCTGTAATTGTGTTGAATAAATAGCACTTGGTATTTGTTTCAGTCGATTGTCAAAATGGTGGTGTTTTCAATCCGCAAACAAACCAATGTAATTGCATCAATGGATTCACAGGAAGAGTTTGTCAAACACGTACGTTTCTAGAGCACACATCATGTTTCCCGGTTTCGTTTACTTTCAGCACATTGCAGTTGGGATTTAAATCTTCTTGTTAATGGGTTCATGTTCTGTCCAATTTGTTTTAGAATTTTTTTTTAATACCAAAAATTCCAAAACTAAGTGTCGGAACAGAAGCAAGACGGCCAGAATGCATTTTGTAGAAAACACCTGTGGAGTTCCCGTAACTTTACTCTTTCCCTCACAGCTCCCAACCCATGCAGAAATGGTGGTTTACTTAATACGCAACAAAATGGATGCAACTGCGTTAACGGATACACGGGGACATTTTGCGAGACTCGTGAGTGTTTTCAGTTAATACGTGATTTGGGCTGGCTTAGTGGTGTATTTAACTTGACATTTCTACTGGAAATATATTTGAAATGTCGAAAAGTTCTAGTGATATGTCATCTTGATTCTCCAAACAGGATTATTTTATCGTTAGAAAATACATCAATTTGTACAACATGGCAAATAATTCACTTTTTTGTACAACACTGAAAAAGAGAGAAGTCAATTCATGAGCAAAAATAAAAAACCCATATTTGGTTCTTTGCCCTTTATTATTTTCAGCTCCAGTACAACCTCCAAGGCAGAACCCATGTCTGAATGGAGGATTCCTCAACGTTGGTGGGACTGCGTGTATCTGTGTGAACGGCCACTCCGGATCTCTGTGCGAAACTGGTAGAAAATAATTATTCTTATCCAGAAATTATCTTCACATAAAAGGTGTCTGCATGATGATTTTTGTCGGTGCAAATTTCTCTTGGGCTAAAATGACATCTTTGATCGTAATCTAGATCAATAATTTTTAATATCACACCGGACATAATGCAAACACCTGTGAACTGGCGTTTAAGTAATTTTTGGACGCCACGTTTGATGAAGATCCTATTCTGTTCCAAAAGTTATAAGAAAACTTTACTGACCAGTCAGGAAATCAATTTTAGCGACTTTTGAAATTTTAAAAGAGTCACTATTTTTCTGGATTTACAAGAAGATTTTAGAGCAAAAAATTTTATTGGAATGTTCAATGAGTATTCTGGGCTTCAAAATCGGCAAAAATTATTGGTTTTTCATGGTTCCTAACTCATTGCAGCACCTACCCCAGTTGGAACGTCGGGACCACCAGGTCCTCCAGGACCACCTGGGCCTCCTGGACCTCCAGGCACCAATGGTATACCAGGTGCCCAGGGACCACCTGGACCACCAGGATCATCCGGCTTTGGACCGGGTGGTTTGGGACCTCCTGGACCTCCGGGACCTTCTGGTAATATTGGACCACCAGGTATGTTTATACTTACTGACATTACAACTTCCCCACATTCACTTCTGAAAGGTGATTTAGCCAATACTTTTATATTGACATCATTATCTGTCTAATTTCTCCCTTTGATTTTTTATAACCTTGATCCACAAACACGGGACTGTACTGAAAACAATTTCAAGATGATGGTAATTCAATTAAAGACACAATTGTTCTGGTTTGAATGAATAACTGATCTCAACAAATGTTTTCAGGTGTGAGAGGAGTACCTGGTGAACCAGGAACGCCAGGAGGTGGCAGCGGTATGTTTGTCGCGCTACAATTGTTTTCTGACCCTACACAGCAAAACTAAAACTTTAATTATTAGAGTCTTATCTGTGTAATTGTGTGTACCTTTTTGCCAGGTTTACGGGGACCTCCAGGTATACCGGGCAATCCCGGACAGCCAGGTACAAGAAACTCTTGTTTCTACTTTTACATTTACTCTGAACATTTCTTCAGTGTTTAATTTACAACAACAGAGGGTGAACATTTTATCCATAAGGTGTTGAAATCAAGTGAGCATATAAATTTCATCATTAAATTTTGTGTTTTTTAATTGCAGGAAATCCTGGTGCAGCAGGCCTTGATGGAATACCAGGTTTCCCAGGAGGCATTGGTCCTCCTGGACCTCCCGGACCCCAAGGACCAGTGGGACCTGTTGGTCCTCCTGGACCACCGGGATCAGGTATATTTCCACCCGGACCACCTGCACCACCTGGCCCGCAACCACCTGGACCACAACCACCTGGAACACAACCACCTGGACCACAACCACCTGGACCACAACCACCTGGGCCACCCCCATTTGGACCGCAACCAAATGGTGGGTGTCCTCGTGTCTCGTTGAACATGTTTTAAGATATATTAAAATTTAATTTCATTCTGTTGAATTTCATGCAAACTGCGCTCTGTCTACCAAACTAGCATAATTGTTCATATGCAAGGCAGAGAGATGGCTCTGAGAGTTTCATATGTTGATTGGCATAAATTAAGAAGAATTAAAAGTACTGATTAACGTATATCTGTGTGTATCAATGTTCGTCTGTCTGTGTGTCACACTATCCTTCGATTGGCTATGATATCCCTTCTTTTCGAAAATGTCGAGTTAGTAAACATCCCAAACGTCCCATCTGGTGGAATTATTGCACTCATTAATTTAATATTTTAAAATATTTATCATAATTTATCACGCTGATACTTTAGCCTGTGCAAACAATCCTTGTGGAATAGGCCAGGACTGCGTACCACAAGCAGGTGGAGGATTTACGTGTGTCTGTTCGCAATCTGATAGGACGTTGGTATCTGGAACACCCGGAGTACCTGGGACGTCATTCTGTACACGTGCGTATTTCACTAGTTCAATTATGTTTGTAGTATATTCACCATTCAACTCTTTATTATTAACTATTTCAGTAAAAGGAGCGAAAAGTAAAAAGCTGAGTAGATCATGAAAAAACTTAAAATATGACTGTTTCTAAATAAAAATTTCTGAATATCCAGATTGTGATAACCGAATAGTTACTGTGCTAAGTCAAAAATTCATAGAATCAAACAGTAAGATGTTTTTGTTTCTTATTTCAGCGAACTTTCCCTGTCAATTTTTCTATACTCAGGGCATAGAGTTGTGTTTGCGCAGGGGCCACGCAAGCAACGAAATTCTTACTTGTTCAGACGTTGGAACTCCAGGACAGTTTCAGTGTATATTAATTACAGGCCAAGCTGTACCAGGTGAAAGTTACTTTTTCATCGTAATATCATGGTAGTGTTCTTAGTTTTGTTGACCGTTTCAATTCTTATCACCCAAGAGTCTGCAAGATATCACGAAAGTTGTTCTTTGAGTGCATTAAACACATGCAGTACTATGGAATTATCAGGATATCTTATTTATTAATTTATTAATATCAATTCCAATGTCAGCAATGCCCTGGTCTACCAACGTAATATCCAACGAAACGCTGGAAAAGGGTTATGGAGCGGTGAAGTAAATAAAAATTCCAATGTTCGTTGCCAATTTATTCATCAAATACGGAAGGAAATGTACTAGTGTTACTGATGAACAGCATGTTAAATTCTTAATGAATTATTTTGTTATATTGTTGTGTATTTTGACTTGTTCTACAGGTACTGTTAACCAGGCGGACCTCAGGGCAGCAATAGGGCAACCACAGGTCGTCTCGCCTCTCACTGCAGCTACCGCCGGATCAGCAGTCACCACCTCAGGACTCATTGCCACTGGTGTCATCTCCGTCATCAGCTCCAGTATAATTACCGCCGCCATGATATTATTCATGAGAAGAAAAGACAAGTATGTCAGTATTACATTTTTACGACTGCCATCTTGAAATATGTTGGTTAATTGTTACAGTAATAAGTAAGCAGCCAACTAAACTCACGTGGTATCTATCTTTCACTCGATCATTTCTCCAACACGTAGTATCAGTATGGTAGATCTATTGGTTACAAAAGACCTAGATTAAATCACTGAAGAAATGGTTCTCTTATTCTTCCACACCACAAATACTAAGCATGGTTTCCAGGTAGGGTTCTGCTGTAAGCAATGTCGCACATCATTTCAATGACTCTTAGTTTTCCTCATTAAAGTGGGAATAATCTAGATTCGCTTTATGTCGCCTGGTATTCCTGTATCCCACAACACCAGGTGAAAATGTAACACTTATTTTATTTTCATGCTAAAGCAATGTACCGTGCAACCAGGGGCGTACACAAACAGAGTACCCCCATTTGTGTTATGTGTCCTGAAAAATTGGGGGCATACACCAGTGAATCACATGTAAAGTATATCCTTATTTAATCAGTAATACATATATTTATTAATATATTGCTTTATTCTCTATTTCTTATCTTCAGGAATCAGTTCGCCGAGAGTAACAAGAGAGACGATACTGGGACAGAATTTGGAGCGGTACCATACATAAGTAATTCTCTTCACGGAACCGTAAAATCAATGAAATCTCTTGCGAGTGTGGCTCCCTCTGCCTACAGCAGTGAGGAGGACGGCATTGAAGACGTTGACATCGTATATTAGGCAGAGAAGCACAATGTATTGATTATCTCTGCATTTTGGATCCAGAAACAAAAATAAGGATTTTCCTGGACTTAGACATTTTCTTTGTTTTTGATCTTTGTTAATATTAATGATTATGTCATTATGGACTGTATGTAATGACGTCATCATTGCAGTGAAGTATCAGAAATCATTCACTTTCCAATATCACTGGGTTATGAATGATAACCCAGTAATATTGGAAAGGATCAGTATCGTCGGGACGTGAACATAAAGTATTAAATTTGAGGTAGCTCAATTTCATTGTTCTCGTTTTGTACACACTTTATGCCTAACAGATGTAACAGGTTTATTTTTTTTCCAAAGTGTTTAGAATATGGTAGAATCCAAATTGCTTTCGCTTGCAGAAATTTCTTGGTTCTTTTGTCTTGACCCAGCCGCAAAACGCCTTTATTTGCTTTGCACTTCAATGGCATGAATGTGATCATGGGGTGCGGCTTCCTTGCACAATTGATTCCTTGTACAAACTGTTGTCACTCATGTTGTAACTATCAAAGCTTCTGTAAATGCTGACACAAAAGTGATACATCTCAGGAATTCATTTTGTACCAAAATGTAGATTCATGAAAAATATTTCTGCATTCTCATTAAAATCAACAGTTTTTCATATATATTTAATAAAATTATTTTCAATAAAGCAAGGCTTTGTTTGTGTCCATTACGACAAGTTAATGAATAAAATGCTAGATCACTTTAAAAGCTTTGATGGATCAGTGACTGTAAACATGGAAATATTTCTTTCGTATTAATGAGATTGATGTTGAACCAGAAAGTGCCGCCTTTGGACTCTGCAACGTTATCCATAAAAGTAAATAAATGTCGTTGTTAAAATCTTTCTTGGATATTGTATTGGATACTTGGATAGGAACTTTCAAGGAGTGTGTATTGATTTATAGGTAAAATTGGTTTAATTATTCTCTACAGAAAATTAAATTTTAGACAACTGAACAATCGGTAGCGTTTACCCAATAAAATTTGTTTGTAATAGAAATTAATCGAACTTATTGACTGACAAATATTTTGGTTGGAATGAATTCAAACATCCCGGGCAAATCCACAAATGTTCAAATAAGATATTCGTCTCAGAACTGTAAATCATCATAGAGTTTAAAAGAATCCATTTCTATAAATAGGACTTTCCTTTCATCAAAATCAGGTAAAGTTAGGCCAATTTCTTTTAGTTAATATTAGAAAGGTTTGTGATAGCATACAAAATTATGACAGGTGTCTGACACGTCATTTTGATTTCAGATACTCGGAGGCATTTGAATTCGATTTCCAATCCAATCAATTTTCAAACAGTTTTCTTCTTTATTTGCACCAACTGATGCGGCTAAATGTGAAATTGGAAAACAAGAGGTGTGTAAGGATTATATTTCAAGGCTACATACATCATTATCATTGCACTGGTTAATTTTTTTTTCCACAAACTCTCTGCCAATATTGCAAGTTTTGTCTTAGCTGTGGCAATTTAAATTAACTGAACCATCACCTTGAATTGTGATCCTCTCATACCAGTGAGATTTAATTTTACATTTACTAATGCAATACAATTAGAATTAGTAAGGGAAACTGTAAATGTATGAGAACACACAAATGTCAATAAAGCCACTATTGCCAATTTTGTGGATTTATGAAAACCCCGAGAGCTAAAACAAAGCTGGCAATATTGGCATTCTTGAATTGCGAAGAGTTTGTAAAAGACTCTTTAACACCTCAGTGACCTTTGAAGACAATTTTATATCTCTCAGGAGTTTTGAATATGCCTAAATATTGAGAAGTGAAAATACACGCTAGGAAGATAATGAAAGTAGCCTTCCTAAACTTACCATGAACGTCCATAAGATTTACGTTGTTTTTCATGGTCTCTTCACTTCAAGTTTCAATTTCTGTTTGACGTGCTTTTCTGTAATTCATTACTAATGGCTGGTGTGCCAGATATTTTTTGTCAATTTTGGTAACTTTTTTATTCCAAGAACCTGGCTAATAGAGTTTTTCATGACAAGATCAAATGTAACTGACATTTTGGGAAAGCCCTCTGTGCCCTCTTTTCAAAAATTATATTTGTGATATCCTGGCATGTGCAATCAACCCCAATGGCAGTTTTTATGTTTTTGATCATCATGACTCACTAAAAACTTCAGTCTTTTGCAGTAAATGTACCAGTATCTTTCTTTAAGTCTTTTTGAGTAAATATACTCCATAAAATTCTGGGCTCCCCACCCAATTGGAGGTAATGGCTTATATTCTTAATGAAACCAGATACCAATACAATGAAGAGCTTGTTTCTTATGAATTTGATCAAGCCCAATATTCCAGCTTACCTGGTCCTCTTGCAGAAACTTTCAGCACAATCTATTTTTTCACGATATGTGTTTCTGTCAGATCTGTTAGTTCTAGAAGTGGATTTCTGCTCCTTGTTATTATATGTATTATTTATTTGATGAAGTATACACAATCTAGCAAGTATTGGAAATATTAAGTAATCCTTTTCTTTCAAATTAAAATTCTGATAATTCTTAAAAATGTATTTTATTTATAAAATTTTATCATGAAAAACTCAAATACCATGTTGCGTAGCAGAAATCCCACAAGTTCATAGTTTCACAGACTAATTCTGAAATTATTCATTACAACAAGAAAGTCCTCCTGCGTGAACGCAAGAGGCATACCGCCCGCTGCGGGGGGGGTGGTGGGTACTCAGGTCTGGTCCCTGGGAGGTTACTCAGTCC
>JBCAUG010027165.1:0-10429 GCA_038406175.1 Haplosyllis leylae
AAAAAAACTTACGTCGTGCAAAACGTAAACATTATTTTATAGAAACGTTAACGTTTTGTGAGACGTAGGTGTTTTAAGCGCAAGTAAATGCGCAAGTAACAGCGCAAGAACTCGTTTTCCCGACACACGCATACACCGGACCATATTCCTCTCATGAAGTCCTTCTATGTCATATACAGTCTTTAATTCACAACTATTTAAACCATATAACCTATATAAATTTTATTCTAACATGCCGATGCCTTTTGTGTTGTCTCGGACCAAGAATTTTACATGAATATTGTCTGAGCCAACCCAGACCTGGAGGGCTGGGTTAAGGCCAACCCAGCCCTGGCAGTCTTGGTGAGGCTATTTTTATTCCTCCTGCTGAAGAGTTCTTTTAAAATGGCAGCTATTTAATTTCACTGTTTGAGTGGAAATTGGATACTTTTTATTGATTTTTGCTTTAATTTATTTACTTCTTATCAGAAAGGCATGTTAGAATAGGAACCATCACCTCAGAGGTCAGTTTTTGTTGCTCACACCCAGCCCTCAGTCTACCAACCTTGGGCCTGGGTCTGAGACAACAAAAACTTCCTCCTCGGTGATGGTTCCTTAAATTTCAACTTGCTGGAGCTTGTGCTTTTCAACAATGGAAGCCATGCTGTTACTCAAATTTGCCTCTGCCTATTTCAGAATTATTTTTTTGTAATTTATAAATATTTAGCACTTTTTAGTTGGATGATGTGTGTTAAATTATTTGATACAAGTACAAATTAGTTTTATATACTTTTGAAATGACATATTTTTCTGAGGGCTGTGTTATTAAACATGTCAATTTTTAGGACATGTATCTAATAAAATAACCTGAGTAAAAATACATTTTGAGGAATATATTAATATTACAAATATCATATCAACCCTTTATCATATCAAGACAAAATAAACAAATTATTTCATTCAGTGAAAAAGTTTTTTTGCAAATATCTGTCATGGCAAATGCAAATTCATGGCAAATGTAATTCTCATGGAGAGTGGTCAATGTTTTCTTTGATCTATATTTGGGTGTGATTTTTATTCCTGTTTCTTGTTGCAGTTATTGTTTCTACTTCACAGGTTTTAAATAAAGGGAAAATAATAGTACAACTTTCCAAAAATATTAGGTGTAAGCCTCCAAGGAAGAGTAAAGTGATATTTTTCTGAGGGCTTGCCTCAGGACAATATCAGCGTTTGCATTTCCAAGGAGGCTTGCACCTAAAGGCTGATTCACACTGTGCATTTTTTTTCTTATTGTGACTGCGATTGGTTTTTGGTTACAATGGACTGTATAGGAGCTGATGATGTTGTGGCAGTTGCACAGTGCGAACACTTCCACTGAGTCCTGTACAACCCATTTGTTACAACAAGAGGAATCACAGTCTCAATCAGAAAAAAACGCACAGTGTGAACAAGCCCTAATATTCTGTAAAATTGTACCAGTCTTTATTATATTATTTTTTGTGAGACTAATGTAATAGATCTATTTCCAAAAAAACTCAAAAGTCATGTTTTTTTGTTTTTTTTGCCAATTTCAAAAATAAGAAAGTGATAATTTTGTGTTTTTAACCAAATATACAAGGATATTAATTAACAAATTCACTTCAAATGCAGAAACAGAGAACTGACTGGAAGCTTAGCACATATTTTCCTGTACATACCAGATAAATTTGACAATAATTTATCTTCTCAATCGTTAAACCGTCTGTAGAATCAATAAGATTAAATAGGTCCATGACATCATCGCGTTTACAATTTAAATGTGTTCAAAGCGTGCTATTTGGCTGATTTTCCTTTTGAACAACACTGTCTCCATGGAGGAACGTTGCCATGAGTTCTTCTTTAGTGACGTCATTATTTTATTACGCAAACAATACCGCGACGTTAACGTAGCTGCGGATGCTTTTGGCGTTATCATGGTTATGCTAATGATGATATCCAAAGGAAGCAGTCATTGCGTATAGATAGTACTTAACGAGGGTCAAGCAGACAAATACGGCGATTTTGTAACATTTATCTTGGTGACGATGAGACGGACCACTCAGCATAAACCGTCGCCAAGCACTATTATTTTCTTTTAAAAAAAAGAGTAAAAAGGAAACACAAAGAAACTTACAAACTTTTTTAATTGATGGGGGCTCAGGTTTTGCTTCTTTTTGGTGTTTTTTCTTTTTTTTGCAAACTTTTCACAAGACACAGCAGGTAGAGGCCCAAAGTCAAAGTATTATTTTGGTCAGTTTCTCTTAAAACTACATGAAAATGAAAAAGAAATGACCGGGGGCGCGCGTCGTTGGCGCCCCCTTGATCCGTCAATTTGATGCCCGTGACAAGATTTCGTTGATAATTCTCACTGTAGTGTCGAAAGTTATTTCTATGATGTTGGAGGAGAGGATGTAACCGACTCAATGATTCCTGGGCATTATCGGATAAAAATCTATTTATTGTTTACGTGGCGCCAACTGAAGAGTAAATTGTGCATTCCATAATGTTTCTGCAAATTTTCATTTTTGTCTGCGATGACTTAGAAGACTGCAGTAGAGTTTCTAAGAATGGAAAAATGAAAGACAGTTGAAGTGTACATTATAGAAAAATAATATGGAATATGCTAGAAATCACAGGATCACTGTCAATTAATTATTTGTAATAGGTTCTATGTCTTGTCGAGAATATAGTGTGAATAATTGTCATATTACGCAAAAATTAATTTATTTGTTTCCACCAAAACTAAATGTGATAAACAAACGTAAATCATACACAGAATTCTACATCTACTGTTATGTGCGTGTTGTTCACTCAGTACACTAGTAAAGTAGGTTGATTTATAGCTCTTTGTCACAAGTCCACTCTCTGATGATTCGCCCCTTTTCCAAGAGCCTTGTGATGGGATTCCCAAATAACTTCTATTTAAACTCAAGATTTCTCCTTATATGACTCACTCCAGTAACCCCAGCCCTTAAGACAACATTCACACAGAGAGAGACTTCTACATCCCGTATTGTACAACTGTTGTCTCTAACAATAAAAGGAACTAGTTCCAACAAAAGATTGAGCCTTCGTCTCTATCGCTAAGCGCACAGAACAAGGGAAAACCAAAACATAACATCTGTTTTAGTCACTACAAAACCCTCTGATTTTTCACACAGAGACCACACAAAATTGCTGAAAATAATCTCTAAAATGTATAAAAAGTCACTACAACAAACTCAGTACTAGGCTTGTAGTGACATCTTCCGTTCTTGTAACATATTATGGTAGTTTAGGCATTTTTCTTGCACGGAAAAGCCCCACATACCAAGATAATGATGTTGTGCGATACGGAAGGGGGGCAGCAATTTTAGTTGACAATTTTTCGCCGTTTTCACCGGTACATGTAAAACGACATTGTGAAATGTAACCAGCAACAATTTTAATAATTATGATTAAAAAGAAAAAGGGGCCACAGGAGTAATTTTTACCGCCCATTGCATTTTTCAGGGTTTAGTAGCAGAAATGGATTCAGCAGCAGGAAATGAAGAGAAATTGAAGCAGCTTGTGTTACCTGGCAACTGCAGTGGTTGTGTTGACTGGGAAAAGAAACTACAAAGTTTGAGAAGCGAAGTCCTAATAGAATCGGCAGAGGCCGGTCACGTGGAGTGTGTGGAGGCTCTTCTGGCGGCAGGAGCTGATGTGAACACGACCAATATACGGCGAGAAACTGCTTTGCTGCTGGCAACTAAAGAAGGCCATTCCGGTTGTGTCGATGCTTTAATAAGAGCAGGAGGTGATGTGAACGCGTTTGATGATCAGTATAACCGTGCAGTAGTTTATGCAGCACAGAATGGCCACGACAAGTGCATGGAGTTGCTTACACGAGCCGGAGCGGATGTGCACTGTACCCAGCCTGAACCATTGCGATGTGCTGTGGAGAAGGGACATCTTAAATGTGCTGAATTGTTGATTGAGGCAGGAGCCGATGTGAATATACAGGATAATCACTATCCTTGGAGCACTACTCCTTTAATATGCGCCGCAGCAAAAGGACTTGATAACTTTGTTCGTTTTCTGATTGAGGCGGGAGCTGATGTGAACAAAGAGGCTGGAAGAATGGTAGTGGTACGTCCACTGAAGTATGATGACAAGAGATGTGTGAAGTTGGCCGATCTGCCCGGACGTATCAGTGGTTGTAGGAATCCCTCTGACCCTCCCCTGGTTCATGCAGTAATATGCGGTCAGGCAAAATGCTTGGATATCATTCTGCAAGCAGGAGCTGTCGGAAACAGACCAGGAGCTGGTGTAAATGAGGAAAGCTATCTTGACAGAGCAATGTTACACGCAGCTGGAAATGGATCGGAACAGTGTCTTACTCTTTTACTGAAAACAAGAGCTGATGTGAACAAACAAAATCAAGATGGATGCACAGCATTGATGGCTGCCTCCCAATATGGTCACGATCATTGTGTGAATTTACTTATTGGATCAGGAGCAGATGTGAACAAAGCATTGTCAGATGAGTACTCAAATTACACTGCTTTAACATTTTCCGCTGTTTATTGTAGGAAAAGATGTGTTGATATGTTGATAAAAGCAGGATCTGATGTGAATAAGGTGAACTGCCAGGGATATTCAGTCCTCATGATTGCAGCGAATTCCAAACAGTCAAGCAACTGTAATGAAAAGTATCATTGTGCAATAAAACGCTTCGACGTGAGGTGCATAAAAGCTCTTCTAAGAGCAGGAGCCACTGTGAACAGCGGGCATGGAAACAGCATCAATAAAGTTGAGGTGACAATCACCAAAGAACTACCAGCAGACGTCATTGTGCTGCTGTTTGTTGCTGGAGAAATATTTACAGAGAATCAGTTGAAGGATATTGTTCAGCAGGCAATATTCACAAAACAGGGTGATCGAGAGAAAGAAGATAGTGATGACAGTGGTGATGACTATGGGGATAGAAGAGATGATCGTGGAGATGAAGAAGATCAGGATGTGGTACGAGACTTGGATCACGTGACATGGGAGGATTGGGTTGGAGCCCAGAGAACTGTGATTGCACCCGAGTCTTTCTGGAAGGTCAGTTTGAAGATGCAGTGTAGACTCGCTGTTCGAGAACATCTGCTGAAACTGGATGTGAACGGAAATCTCTTCCAGAGAATTCCACTACTGGGACTTCCAAAGATAATGACTCAATATCTACTGTATAATGTGTCACTAGACTATGGTGATGACAATGAATTATCGTTATAACGAGAAACAAATTGTTGCTGTATTGTGTAATAATATAAAAACAAGAAAGTCCTCCTGTGTGAACGCAAGAGGCATACCGACCGCGACGTAGCAAGTGCTCGCTGTGCTGCCCTATCCCCGGGGGGGGGGATACCCCATCTAAGCAGGGTACCCCCCACCTGGGGTACCCTCCTGGCTGAGATGGGGTAGCCCCCAGGATAGATCCCCCTTGACATACCTCCTGGCTACGTGTATGGTTTTGGGTATCCCCCCACCCCCCCCTGTGGGTAGAGACTCGCGCCTGTGAAAACATAACCTCCCTATCGTACTACGTACGTGGTCGGTAAAAAACAATTAGAAGGGCTTGTGTTTGCACTGAGCAAACCAAAGGGTTTCCGTACGCCCGTTCACATTGTCTCCTTTGTGCAATCTGAGGACCAGGCGATCCCTCTGGCCTGAAATCCACCGCGTATGGTGCTCTTAGTAAGTGTTTTGCATTATTCATTAAAATTGTGGTTTAAACAAGGAAAACCAACAGTTGTTTCTCCAGTTTGTTAACATATTTTACTTCGTGAAATAACGTTACAGAACTAAATACAGGATTTCGCACTGTTTCTCAAGTTTCTTCTCCACGAGAACCACCTTGAGTTTTAAATATTCAAGTTACAGTTACATTTCCCCAAAAAAATGTCAAAGTTTTCCTAATTTCTGTCATGAAATTTAGTGGAACCGAATGAAAATTACTCAAATGGAAGTCCACTGAACCTAGGAAATTTAAACAAAGCAAACCGTATTCCAAAAAACCTCAACCGCAGAAAAATGGTGCTTGGTAAACCGAAGTATATTTGACAGGCTGGACTCTTCAGCTTAACACTAACCTCAAAATAATTTCTTGAGTAAATTTTTAGAAACCTATTGCACAGCTTTGACTTCGACTAGATCTCAAATGTTATTGAACCAAGTTTCTAGAAAACTATTGCACAGCCTAGACTCTTTAGCTTATGTAGTTTCTCGAGTAAATTTTCAGTACACTGGCACCCGCTTACAACGAGTTCGGTTACAACGAACACCCACCCACAACGAGCAGGTTTTTTTTTGCATCTCTTTGCTTGTTCTAAGCGGGACCCAGTGTGTATTGTTGGGCAGTCTCGACCATTTGGCTTAGACTAGATCTCAACATAAAGTTTCTTGAGTAAATGAAATATTTTTAAGGGTAGTACTGGCCTATTCTGTCTGTAGACAATTACTTGGGGTATATTCATATCAAACAATTTCAATTCCGATTCCAAGACAAATGCACGCAGCGGTTTCAAAGCCAGTTCTAACCGATGCCGAAACTAAAATTGAGACTGGACATCAGTTAGAAACGGGTTTCAAACTCCCTTCCTAAGTATTAAGAAATATTAAAAGATATATCCTCATAAAATAGTATCTATGATATAAGCACATCGCATGCAGAAAACGAAATACGTAAATAACTTGGAAAGGACGAGTAGATGTTTTTTTTTTCTATGGAGAAAATAATACAATGTACTTCTGTAGGAATGCTATAGTTTCGTTCACACTTAACGACAACGTAAGCTACGACACTGCTGTCGTTGTCACCGTCAATTGTTACACCATACGCGAACACAAAATTGCCGTCATCACTCAGTGAACGTCCTCAAATTTAAAAACATCAATGCTGCAAAAATGTTTAACAGTTACATTTTTACAAAACGAACGTGCACATTTTTTTGCTAACTACTACTAGCACTCTCACAACCGACGTGTTCCTCAGTCGTTCCTGTTCAATGACACGCAGTAGAGGAGGTACTCGGTTAGAACCGGCGGGAAGCCGAGCCTGGGAATCCTGAGGAACAGATTCTCGTGCAGATCTATGTCCAGTAGATGGTTCCTGATCGCTTCACGGCACAGGTGACTCAGACAAGGTCCACGAGGCAGGTCAAGGTAATCTACCGCACCTATCAACCACGTCTCCCCGGCAGCCAGCATCACCATGACGACCTGCTCCTCACAGCCTCCCTGACAAGCGCCGTCTCCAGAGGCAGCGGGCCTCCCCGGCTGCTGGTTGTGATCCAATATGGTGGATAGACAGGTGTTTGAAGAGAATGAAGCGGCTGTTCTGAAGTAGCGGGCCAGGACTGTTTGGTGTTTCTTGTTCACACGGTTTACCTTTGCTCCTCTACCGATCAGATACCGAACACAAAGAATAATCTTCCCACACGATTTACGCACACCCTTTGATAACACTTTATGTAAGGCAGTGTTGCCATGGAAATCAGTGGCGTTCACATTGGCTCCTGCTTCAAGGATCTCCTTCATGCTGAAACTGTAAGCTCTGTCGGCTGCAAAATGTAAAACACTTTGACCACTTTCGTAAGTTATATTCACATCAGCTCCTCCTTCCAATAACAATCGGACGCATTTTATGTTACCTTTTACAACAGCAATGCTCAGTGCTGTCGCTCCACGCTCTTTGACTTTGTTCACATCAGCTCCTGCGTGAATCAAAGTTTTCACACACAGTGAACGGGATTGTGTCACCGCATACATGAGTGCAGTGTTTCCACGGTAATCGTGGTCGTTTACATCAGCTCCTGCCTTTATCAACACGTCAACGCAACTTTTGTGTCCGTTATTAGCGGCACTCATAAGAGGTGAGATTGCATGCTTGTCCCAGGTGTTCACAATGGCTCCTGCTCGAATCAGGGTTTCTACACATTGCAAGAAACCGTTCTCTGCTGCTAAGTCCAAGGCGGTTCTCTGGCTTCTATTTTTGGCATTCACTCTGGCTCCTGATCTAACCAGCGCACGCACACAGAAATCCACTCCCTTCTGAGCCAGCATCATCAGTGCCGTGTTGCCCATATCGTCTGCCTTCTCTATATCAGCCCCCGCGGCTACTAGTGATTCTATGAACATTGATGGATATTTTGAAGCCGATGCAGCCAGTGTTAGGGCCGTGTGACCTTGAAGACCTTGTGGAGTTGATATGTTCACATCAGTTCCTGCCTTTATCAAAATTAGAGCGCAGTCCGGATGGTTGTGTTGCACTGCGTACATGAGAGCTGTGTTTCCGGTTATCCCCTGCACGTTGGTATCTGCACCTGCTTTGACCAGAATTTCAACACACTGATGGTGACCGTTTTGTGACGCCATTGTAAGTGCAGTTTCGTAACCCTCATATATACGTGTGTTCACATCGGCTCCTGCTTCAGTCAGTTTTTCCAGACACTTGTAATGGCCGTTCACTGCAGCTAACGTCAAGGCTGTTTCACTATGTTGACTTGCTTTATTCACATCGGCTCCTGCTCGGAGTAAGGCATCTATGTACTTGTCATACCCTTTACCAGCCGCGGTCTCAAGGACTGTATAACCGTCTTTGCTTTTCTTGTTCACATCGGCTCCTGCTTCGAGCAACAGATTCACACACTTACCACGATCATAACGAACTGCGAGCATCAGAGCCGTGTTACCATCCTCGCACTGTACGTTAACATTAGCTCCTGCATGGATCAGATCATTCACACATTTCTGGAGGCCTCTTTCTGAGGCGTACATCAAAGCCGACCTGCCGTGGTTATTTAGAGCATTCACATGGGCTCTTGTTGTTAAGATCTTGGTAAAACATTGCACATGTTCCCTTCGTAGGACATTCATCAATGCTGTCATTCCGTATTCATCTGCTATGTTCACATCTGCTCCTGCTTTTATCAATAGATCAAGACACTTACATTTACCATTGCTTGCTGCCTGAACTAACGCTGTTGTGTTTAAATTATCCTTGTGGTTCACATCAGCCCCTGCATTTAACAATAAATCAACACAGCTGTGATATCCATTCACAGCTGCCTTCTGCAATGCAGTGAAATGCTTCACGCTTGTGTTCACATTGGCTCCTGCCTTCAGACCGGCTTTCAGGCAGTCCTCGTGACCCAATTCGGCCGCTTTCATCGTAACCACCTCGGCCCTGAAGAGTACCTCGCCCCCGCGGCTCCACTGTCGTTCTTTGCGGCAGGCCGCACACAGACCGCGGATCACCACCCGCTTCTTCGGCTTCTGCTCGGAAGGTTCCATCTTCAGTTTCAGTTTTGAAATATATGATCCCATACAGTCCTACTCAATAAAACCTGTACTGAAGGACCTACAAGTATAAAAAGCAACATCATGTTTTGTACATGTCGGTGGTTTTGAACATCATTAGACATAAATAGTGTAATCAAAATTCCAAGAGATGTTGAACAATTGTTTGTTTACTCTTGTCTATCCAATCCCGCCAAGGATGCACGAAAGTGGGATCAACAGCAGTCCTTTAAACTCATCGATTTTACCAAATTTGGCCAAACTCATCGATTCGCTTCATGAATCACCAGACTCGTTCCTTACCTCGATAGTTCCTTCACTCCGCTTCATTCCAGTTTCTCTAGTATCAGTTCGATTATCAGTAATTTGTGTCTGATCAACTGACTCTTTGTAGCATATATTGAGATCCACACAATCAGCTGAGCGCTTCCAACCAGCTTCTGAAAAACCACCGCCAAAGTTTTGCCCGAGTCACTGGATTTGATACATAGATGTCGGTGTGGAGGTTGAATACCCAGACTAATGAGGTGTTCGGGTTTTAACGGAGAGTAATCGGATATTGAAATGGCGAATCAAACATACAAATTTCGGTCGCCGCTCGAAGAGTTGGTATATTTTAATCACCCTTCTTTTAATCATGATTGGCGTATTGGCGGGATGTGCTCGTTTCGGTGAATTTTGGCTATTTTGCAGCACAAACAACCCAGGGTTGGGACTTTCCAGAAAAAATCACCAGTTCTGAGAAATCATGTAAATCATATCGCCCGGCTTGTTGGGGCTTAGACGTTAGTGAAAAAACGTAAAAAGTCGTTTCATAAACTTTGGAATATGGAACAATTTATTCTTGAACGTGCAAACAAACAGCAAAATTTTCTGAAAATCTGTTAAGCAGGGGTGTGCTCTTTTCAGAATTTTTCACACTTTTCTCTTCCAACCTTTTTATTTGTTTGTTTGCGTTTTTGTTTTGATTAAATGATTCACTCATTGGTCCAAGTGACAAAAAGAACTGGGAGTTGCTAACGTTCTGAAAACGGGCACACCTGAAACTCTAATTGGTGGCTCGTCAGAGCTACCTATGTGGTTGACGGACGGTTTTTTGGTCACTTTTTTTGGAAGGTGGAGGGGA
>JBCAUG010027176.1:0-10428 GCA_038406175.1 Haplosyllis leylae
CTTACATGGTAATCAGAAAGTCAGAAATTAGTGATATCTCCGTTTTCATCCGAAATTTGTGATGTTCCTCCAGGGTGCTACTTGTTCACCCTACAGAGGCACTATCTATGAGAAGATGTAATCGATAGGAATAGCTAGTAATCAGATGCGTTGAACCAGAAGGTACTAACTTGGCTTTCTCTTGCTTGAATGTCTTGATTATATACATGTCTCAGAAAGTGATTGTAATGAACAGCAGAACCTTTTCTGGGTGCACAAGTGTCTTTTACTTACTTATTTCGTCAGACCACAGGGAAATAAACCAGTTTATGGATGATATTAGATCCATTGCGGAGATGCCCTTGATGAAAATGCTCTTAAACCCGGCTTTATGTCCCATGGACTTGGGCACTTTAATCATATTGAATCAACGTGAAACGGCTTATCTCAAGTAGATGATAAATGAGTCAGACGTCCTGCAATAAAGAAACATATCATATTGCTATCATCGGTGCCTGTTGAACAGTAGCATAATGGGAAGAAACCTTAATTTCTAGATGCTTGCATATTCTGGAAAAATTGGGGAAGAAAGGATTGTATTAGACTCTATTTGATTTTCGTCATAGATCTATTTGGATGTGGAAAAATCAGTGAAACAAATCACATTGCAAACTTTCTCGAATATGTAATTCTGTTCTCCACCGCAGGCAGAGTGAGGAATTTTGCTTGCCGTTGAAAAGTGACTTTGAGGCGTTAAATCGATCAGTTCAAAGCTATGTGTAAAACCCGAAATATAACATTAGAAGAAAATTGGGAATTACGCCTGAACCAATCAGTGGTCTGCTGCGTGATCACCCCTATTCACTAAATGTGCAAAGGTGTGAAACAGGGAATTCTATTGGACTGTTTGCACGCGATTTCAGCCTCGTAATTCAAAAGAAATCTCCTAATGTTAACACTTGTGAGTCTAAAATTCAGAAAAATCCAGGAAATGTTAGAAGGAGCATTTGTCTGGAAAGTATGGTTAGATGGTATTTAGTAAATACCATTCCTCCCAACCCCGTTTAGTACTGAATTAAGAAAGTAGTGGTGTCCGCAGTGGTGTCCTTATCTTCCACCTGTTAACCTATCTAGTTTCTACACCTATCTTTGGACCAGCACCAAGGAGCCTTACCCATTTCTGGGAATTCCATAGCATGACTGACGAAGGCAACCCAGACAGTTGACTGTTTGCTTTGCCTGAGAGTGCAAGCTAATTAAGCTCTTCCGAAACACCATCTCCATTGTTAGAGACTGATATCCTGCAATTGTTGGTGGCTCGTAGAGTCACCTTATTGGTTACTTCGCAGTTGGTTACATCCTGTCCTAGCCTTTATCATGAGCCTTTGGCAGTTTTATGATAATTAGGCAGGCCTCCTTTAACCTGCAGTCATTGGTTGGAATTTGTTTACACACACTGCTGCCATGACGTCATTTAGATCTAACAACAGTCACGAGACACCATTTGAACTTTGTTCATGACGTCATTTTTACTCTATTGGATAAAGTGCTAGAAAACTGAAATATATTAACAACAATGACAATGAAAGACTCTTGAGTTGATGTAATAATTTGACAAATTTGCCAGCTATGAACCATGTTGCAGAGTTTTGAATTGCATTTCACCAACCTTTTAATTTCTAGAAATAAAGGGACTCCCGCTGGCCAATCATCCGCAAGGACATTTCAAACTCTACTCAAAACACCCACAACGTTTTATGGGGCAAGAAAGCCTGTTCACTAATTGCCAAGGCGTGCTTCGGTACCTTTGTAGCAATTTTATTGTGTCTTAAATAGGTCAGTACTGTTGTATTTAAATAACTATCAAAAATTGTTGAAGTGGATCCTTTTTCTAGAGATTATAAATTTAGATTCATGCCAAAATTAATATCCTTTGTGATTGTGGCGCGCATAACAATTACATTACACAAAGACCATGACGTGGTATCTGAACGACATTCAATTAACCAAAGCCGTTGGCAAATATCCACCGCACTTGTCAGTCATTTCTGTTATCAAATAGTTACGTGCGTGATTGTTGAACAAGATTAATGCTTACGCAATGATCTGACATATATATTAGAGCATTAAAGCCACTTCGGCAAAACAGACATTTCTGTACAATATTGACATCGAAGGTTTTTAATTTTTTTTCAGAAAATAGGAATTGAACTCACAACTCACCATCACTGGTTTTAAAGTCCAATTGTCTGCCTTCTTTGTGGTAGCCGAAAAAGCTTCAACTTGACGTTTTGTTGGTGCACAAATTGAATTATAGACACACATTTAGTTAAAATCAATGAAGCATGACATGACAGTCTTACAGACACTCTAGTTTTTCACGATATGCGTTTCTATCAGATTATCTGACAGATCTTTACACAGGGAAGAGCAAAACAATTGTCAAAAATTGCCTCCAGTTGGGATTGAAGCTATGACCTCTGGATCATCATGCCAATGCTCTACCAATTGAGCTAAGTCACTATTCAGTTGCCAGCCTGAATCTTCATGGCCTTTATAAAGTCATACTCTGTTGATCTAGAGATAACCGAAGTCCAAAATGTGAAGTGGTGCATGAAACAAGGCTCACTTCAGAAATCTTCTGGCCAACACATACCAGGCTAGCACAGTCAGTAGAGCATTAGAGTCATGATCCAGAAGTCCTGGGTTCAATCATGACTGGGGGACAATTTTTGATGATTTTTTTTCTCTTCCTTGTGTACAGATCTGAAAGATTATCTGACAGAAACGCGTATCGTGAAAAACCCGACTGCCGAGTTACCAACTCGATTGTTTCACCTGGCAGGTAGTACAAAACGGTAGAATTTCACATGAACACTTTGGGTCACAGCCATAAAAGGACTTCAGCACTGATGACCAACATGAACGGGAAACTGATCTGAGGGATTTACCAGGTTCACGTGGCCACCCACGTCCCTTGTTTGCGTAAGGTCACTCTTGTTACAGTGTTTCATCTGGTGAATATGTTCAGCTGTGTGGCGCCTGCAGTGCCTTCATTTCTAATTCTGTACACACGGTCCTGCTTTGTCTGAAGACTGTCTCTCATACAAGGATGAAGGATCCAATATGGAGTGTGTACTACATTATCTTGTATCCCATTCCGATTGTAAATATTAAGCACTTTTAGATAATATGGGCTCTGGAAATTAAAATTCGTTCAACACAGATTTCTTACTGCATAATCGTGGTTGCAGATAACAATAAAAACCAGTGATATCTATGTTTCATAAAAATATTCAGCAATCTGGATTTTGTGCCACGAAACCACTGTTAAGTCTCCCTGTGTGAATAATTTAGGAGTCTGGGAAATTCTTCGTGTGATAAAATGACAGATGAAGCTTCCTTGTGAAATACGACCAAAATGTGAGACTGAAATATCAACATGCAAGACCATGCGCTGAACGACATGAAAATGAAATACAATCCCTATCAAAAACTCTCGTTTTCCATCAGGCGTCTACGTATGGTTGTAAGAGATACTTCTACCATGAGAATTACAAAATACTGCTGATGAAATTATCTTTTTGATAGCGCCTAGCAAAGAAATGCACAGTAGTAGTTTGTTAACGTAGCTCCAGAAAGTTAGTACATTGTCGATTAATTGCTACATTTCTCTCGTTTATTAATATATTTACTCCAAACAAAAATTAAAAATATTTATAAAATGTCCAATATAAATGTTCTGATTTTAGTCAGCCCGAAAATATGTCCGAACATCTAGTACATAAATGTTCGGCATAATACTGAACAATTTTATGAAATATGGAATGATTCCAGATGTGGAAACTGTACATCATCTATGTACAACTACATGGTAGTAACCTTTGGCTGTTTTGTTTCCTGAAATGGCAGCTACATTGCAAAACCAGAGAAGATAATTACGCTGTCAAACCTGCAGAGAATACTAATTGTGGGGACCTGGGCTGGGTGACTGTCAGCAAAATGTGTGTTAGGTGAAAACTGAAACTGGAGTCCTCAATCAAGGACACTGTGATTGAACTCAGACGGAGATGAAAGTTTCAAATTGACATTATTCACTCATAGTACTGTGTGTGGGTGGTTGTTTCAATCTGATACATTTTAGATCTAATTGTTTTGAAATTTTATTGGTATTAAATCAAACTTTCACTTTCATAAACGTATCCAAATTGCAATCAGTGTCTTTATTTAGTTTTTCAAGATTGAAGGAATGGTGTAACAAAGATTTAAACTTCTCTTGTCATAAAAAGACTAACTTTCCGTTATGTCTAAGTGCAGCACATCCTTTCCCTAATTCTTGGCATGGGTTGAGAATTTCCTCCATAGTATTTGAACTCCCTCTCCCCAAGTGCAGAGGGCAAAAGAGCGGTCACGAAAGTCAATTTCGTTTCAAGCAACAGATTCCACACTGGCGTACTACATGCCGATTAGTGATATTCCCACTTTCAATAAGGCGTGACATCTCATTGACAACACGTCATTGAGATATTGTTCAGAAATAAGCGTGCTCTCATTTATGACTTGTGATCCTTACACATATTTCTTGTGGTATTATTTTCCTCTACTTGTGCAATCCTGAGCTTTATAAGGATGTATTGATAGGTATATTTATCTTCAAAATCTGTGACGCTGAAAATTAAACTATTACAGCTAATAGCATATTATTCTAAACACTTCTGAAATCTGAGCTAGAGTGGCTCAAACGTTTACAGCACTGTGCTGCTTTGCGGCACACTTGGTCATGGGTTCAAGTCTGACAAATGTTTGCAGATGTATGTGCAAGCATGTCGGTCAAAAATACTCTGCTGCCATGCTGGCCGCCAAGAGGTCAGCAGGTGTCACACCAGAGGTGAAACTGAGGAGTCCATTGCATGCAGGTGACAAAGTACACTATAAGTAAGGGATCCACTCTAGTTACAAAACAATGGTATCAGCTTCCACATAAGAAGGACATACGTCCTCCAAAAATTAAGGAAAAAAACTAAAAGCTTATTCTGAAATCGAAAGTTCCAAATTAGATGGAAGTGACTTTATCTTTACACACTCTGCAAGAGGTAACGTCATAATTTGACGTCTCTTGATTCGAGAATTGGCCACCATGGCCGAGTAGGTAACATCACCACATAGCCAAAAGGCTGCACAAGTGTACTGGTCTTCTTGTCTCACACCTTTTTCTAGAGAAAGCACAAGAAAAACTTAATTTTTATTTTGAACCTGAAACTTAACCAGAAATTGGCTGTACGAAACTTGGAATGCGCATTGTGTAGTTTTAACAGTGATAAGTCTTAAAAAGCGATCATGAAATTGGTAGAACTCCTCGCCATCGCACAGGCTTATGGTTTCGGAAACAATTGGCTGCTTCCGTCCGACGAAATTCTGGACTGCCAACTGCATGATTCGGTTGAATAGCTTTTATGGTAGCAAATACAAAGATGTGTTGCGTAGTATTCTAATTATGAAGCTCTTTCGAAATATTCTCTAACAAAATTACGTTCCTAGTTACTAGATCTATTAAGATCTGATAACGATTTCCACTGACGCAAATAACCGCTTTCAGCTTTCGGACAAAAATATCAAAGAATAAGTGTTGTTTAACTCCGGCTGATGCGACCAAACACGCCAAACAGTTTAAAGTCCATAAAGTCCATTCCCAGTTGGAGGTGACAAACACAGACAATGACGTCATCTGTGCGGTCCGAGTAAATCCGGCGGGATTATCGCCGTGTGGGACCGTGGTACTCTTAGTCAACACCAACAGGATTACATTATATCCTCGGATGCAATGGTAAAGACGTGTCCCTGATGTGGTTGGTCAGTTCGTTCAATTAGCTCAAAGTGTTGGCCTTTATTGAGCAAGGCGCTCTATCTTTGGTATCAATAATTTTGTTGAGTGAGTAATATTTAGGATGCCATCAAGAATTCAGTATTGTAGGTTGAACCAAACCAATGTCCATCTTACTTCAGTCTGAGCAAAGCATTGCTTTGTATACTAAGATGCTCTGAATTTCGTATATTTCTTTTGAAAATGTTTTGTATTCGTTGTTTTCTCTGGTTTGTTCTGCTCTGTTTAGACACGCATACTTATTTATTTATCTATAATGAGAGACATTAACAAAAACTGAAACCTAAATTATTCGGTCATTTAATATCGATAACCATTCTATCATCTCGTGAAAATAATGGACTAAAGTACCAAATTGCTCCCATTTTGTTTCACGGATATCACACATCTTAGTTGAAGAATGAAAATAAAAACGGAAACAAATAAGGTCATTAAGACTCGTAAAACGTAACTAGGCACAGTACACATCAGTAGTATCAATTTTCATTCATGAAAAACCATCATTTCACACCAATTCTGAATCTCATTCCTCGGACTAAATTTGGATACCCTACCAATTATAAACATTACATATCTGTGGTACATACCTTCAGTTCAGCTATCCATACCATATAATTTCAGAGGTGCATTAAAATGGAACAAATTGTGAGAATTCCTCGCGTATTTACTGCGTTAAAGGCAACCTGTTCCCAGTTCCAGTCAGGCCACAGCTCACCGCCTGCGCCTGTTACTCTCATGATACATGCATTGCCTTGACTTCAAGCTGCCTGTACAGTCTAGGAAAACACCTTATAAGGAAAGAATTGACTTATTGAAGTAAAGTTTTCCACACTTTGCAACTTGGGTTCAAACACCATTATTTTTCCGTGTCCTCAAAGCAATACCAAAAAAATGAAAATTTTGATTTGACTGACACACTAGCTTGCGGCCCGTACTTTGTAAGAGTGTCAGTTGTACCCGTCATTTTGAGGCAACAGTTTTGAGACAAACGACGACACATGCCAACCAGAGTAAAGTGTTACATGCGCACAGACACAGGGGATGACACAAAATCTTTGCCTGGCCTGACGATGTTTTATCTACCATTTAAATGACTGTTGCCTCGAACAATATATTAAAAAATAGATTTATGACACTAGAAAATCTTCATTTTGTCAGATTTTTATGACTCGATGTTTTTTCTTGCGTTATCGTACATTTAGCAATGCACATTGGAGAGATATCAATGCAAGAACAACAGAAACTCTACAACGTGCTCTTTCTTTGCAATAATTAAAGTTAAAGTTACGCATTTATATACTGCCGATATCATACAAATGCATCTCATTGGTGGTGCACAATTTTCATTTTAACCCCAGCAAGAGAACTCCATCTAACCTTGGATGAATTTGGAACGTGGTAACAGACCACACAGGTTCATGCCAGGATCACTATTGTGACCACTGAACCAATTACTCTAGGTGTAATGCTGGTAGCAATGTCTGGTTGGCACCTTGCCTAAGGGTACTACTGTGTGGGGAGTCGAACTCGTGACCTCCCGTGTGAGAGGTAAACGCGCTGCTAACTCGGCCACAGTGTCCAGCTATAAACAATTATTCCTCAAATGTCCATAATGTACACTTCACACTGGATAACACTTCACAGAGTAATTTACTTTTAAATGTTCATCCCTAGACTGTGTCTGCTTCAAAGCTGCACCATCGCATCAACAAGTAGCTGCATTGGAACATGCACTCCACTGATCACCATGAGTCGGCTTAAATTATTGAATTTCTCCAGCTCCAGTTTCCATACAAGGAATCTGCATGCTGACGTGAGCACTGCTTCTGGGAACACCAATTTGTACACTGGTCTGCTTTTCTTGAAGGCTTCAACCAAATTTGGTATGTCAGAATCCAAAGAACTGAATAGAATTTTTTTGCTTTTGTTTGAATTCTGAAAATGTTCAGTCACGTGAAATTTCATACGAACACGCTGAAATCAAATGTTCAAAAATTAAAATATAATTACTGAAAAGTAAAATATTAAAATTAAAATTAAAATTCATTAACGTAGAGGTTTTAAATTGGGTGTTGAATATTCAGTATTGGGCTGCTTTCCATGCAATAAGTAAATCTTTTTGCTTTCCTTTTTTATTCAAACTGTGGGATATAACTCACTTGTCGTTGCTCAGCAAAATGTGTCAATAACATCTATCTTTACATATTTCACACTGGGTTCAGAAAAAAAATTGATATCGGCCTTTCGCTGATTGGCTCCAAAAAGAAATTATGTGGATAACCTCTCTGATGCAGATGTCTACTTTAACATAGCTTTAATCAAAGAAAATAATGTAAATGATGGATGAATTATGTATTATGTGAATCCAAAGAAGTAATGATCAAAAGCACGTATATTTAGGAGAGAAAATTTAGCCGCAAAATTAATCGTCACTTTTGCTGTACGGCTTTGAAAGGAACGACAGCATTTTTGTTTCCTATCCAAATAAAGCCTGCAGGAAGGTAGTTAGCGGTTAGCCTGCAGGCATACGGGCAGGAGTGAATGGCTGGTTCAAAGCCAGGGAGACCAGAAGCCTTTTGGTACAGACCAGACAATCAATAAAGACAAATGGCCCAATTCCATACGTCCCACTTGGGCTATATTCAGGAAAAGTAGTTTCCTGAACAACTCATACTCTTTAATTTTAGTACATTTATTATGACCATTGTCTTATTGCCACAACTTGATGTTTGTCTGAACCCATTGCATGCCATCTTAATGATGGTAAGTGTATGACTGATTTATTAGTAGAGCCACAGTACTGAAATCTAACCAACTGGTCGCAATAATAAAAATAGATTTATCAAGTTGTGATTTAGACAGGGGTGACTCGTTTGTGATTTAGGGTTGTTACCCTTCCCTCACATCATTGTGCATTCATGCCCTCACATCCCAGTGAATTCAGATAATACTCAGAACATGTGCATATTCATTCTGAATGTGGTTGAGACTCATTACATAGGTCTAAATGTAAAGGGTCAGTCCACATCAGAAATAAGGTTGGGACTCTTTACACAGCTGTAAGTACAACAAGGTCACTTCATGTAATTTTGCATATCATCAGCTCCACATAAAATGTTACATGTGGAACACTTGATATTGGTTAGAAGCAGGGTGTTTTATGTTCAGAATGTTAGTATGCATGGCAAATATAATAGCCAGGTAGGAAGAACCCATCACCAAGTGTAAGTGCAAAAAGATCACTGCATTAAAAATTTGAATATGGACATGATTTGAACAGATTAATGCTGGCACCCTATCACATTTGAATGCAAAATGTTCAAATAACTCTGATAGTGTTAAAGGCTAAGATATCTCCAACACTTCTGAGTATAATCTACATTCACATCAAAATTAAGCATCAATTTCCATGAAAATCCCACATAAAATTATGCGAGTAATTACATGAGAAGATAGAAAAGAAAGAGAATGCAGATGACGTGTTAGCATGCGTTTCAAATATTATTACCAGGAAGTGAGGATTCATCACCAAGTGTGAGTTTGAAAAGAACACTACATTTAGCACTTTGAGGAGAATTTTTGTTTTAAATTTAAAAAAATCGATCACTTTAATATATTTCCTATTGCTGTTGAAGCAAAGATACATTTTCCTAAAGGAAAACCACGATCATAGGGTAACCAGAAAATTGTATTAATATCTGGAAAAAAACTGCAATTGAAAATTAAAGCAAGGTTATTTTGAGCAGATATGCCACGGTTTCTTGAATTGTATTGTAGATCTAATGTATTGTGTTTTTTTTTACTTCCAATTAACCTATAACACCAACATGATGATGTTGATATTGATTGAACCGCGATGAAATACAACGTTTCGTCTGTGATTCATTTAGCTTTGTAAAGGCTATTATAAGGTTTAAAAAACTCAATTATTATAAAGGCTAATTATCTGGTGTTATAAACAATCTTTTAAGATTCCTGTTTTGCATATCAGAAGCCATCAGTATGATAAGAAGCCATCAGTATGCACCGCCCATACTGTGTTGCTTGTCTAGATTCGACCAAAGGTCAGCGTCTTTTCCAAATTTTCATTTTCATTTTCATATTTGGATTTGACCTAAGAGAACTATTTTTTAAGGTTATCATTATCCTCGGGGTAAGTTACTAACTTTTATTGGACGCAGTATTATTACCTAATCTAACATCAAATAGGAAAATAAATTTAGTTTTAAAATATTATCACATGGTAAATATTTTTAAAGTGCAATTGTTACTGATTAAACACACAATACACAACCGTTTTGTTTCGCAAGAATAGTAGGACAATTTTCTAAAATTTTGTTATTTAAGATTTAACCTGATGTACGATGAAACCTAATGCCGCTCATGTTGTTCTCATAGCGTGTCTGACATTATATTTAGTGCTCATTTACACCAAGAAACTAATGGATAATGATCGTCAAGGTAAGAATCATTTGTATTTTTGTACACGGCTAGTATTCAGTATAGGATGCGGACCCTAGTGCCTGGCAGTAGTTGTATGACCTGATGACCAATAATAGAATATCAAT
>JBCAUG010027187.1:0-10428 GCA_038406175.1 Haplosyllis leylae
AAATCACCTTTCTCCTCTTCAGTCACTTCCATGTCTTCATATGACATCCTCTCCAAGTTTCTCCTTGCTCTCTTGGCAGCCAAGGTCTCCTGGGGTGGGTTAGATGCAGACTATAAAAACAAATAAGTTAAGTCTCTCACTAGCATGAACAGTTGCAGCATTTCTAGCTTGTATTATTGTCTTACATGCCTTACTTTACCTTCTCAACGTAATCTGGGTTGTCCTTTTGTGATACTGTCAGGCCAGTCTCTTCATCCTCTTCTTCCTCATCATCTCCCTCATCATCCTGGGTTTTCTCACCTCCTCCTACTGCACCTTCCTCTTCAGCTTCACCTTCTTTCCCTTCTCCACCTTCCTCCTCCTGTCTCGCTGTCACTGGTATCATCCTCATCTGAAGATAAAAACTGACATGGCCCAAGTGAAGGCAGGAACTAACACCCTAAAGAAGTCCACTCTGGATATTCAGGAAGGAAGATATCCAAAGTTGTAATCCAAGATTTCCTGCTGGAAATTTTTCTTCAGTGCTGCAAAGGGCATGTTGTCAAGTGGTTTCATCAAGTGCATACAGTGTGGGGGAAACACATAACTTCAACACTATGCCCCCTCATGTAACACATGAAGTGCAGATTGAAGGAATGGGTTAAGTGTCAATTTGCTAGCAATAGGTGTTTGCCATTCTTGTCCAGCTTCTTGTCATGGATGAATGACACAAGTTTTTCTCCTATCTCAGTGAACAGCTTTGAATTTATGTACCCAGACTTGGAATGTCTGACAAGCCATCCCAAAACTGTAGCATCCCTTGCATCAGTATCTGCCTTGCTTCCTTTGAATATTAGCATTGGTGGCATTACCATGCCCCCTGCTGACACAAATGTGAGAAGCATAGTGTTTGCAGATTTTTCTCCAGACAGTTTGGGAACATGCCTCCCCTGTTACACCAATTACATTCCATTCCTTTTGGATGTCTGGGATCCAAGTCTCATCGATGTTCCATATGTTGTATGGTTTGTAGTGCAGATCAAACTTCTCTAGTACTTTCTGGTAAAGTCTAAAGAATTTTGCAACTTGATAGCTGTTGGCACAAGCTGCACAGTGTAAAGACAGGTTCTTAGCATTTTTTTTGCAGTGTTGACCACCTCTTCAAAAAGCCTTTCAGCCACCATGGGCCCACACATATCTTGACTGGACTGAATCCTTACCATTTCTTTGCTACTGCCAACTTGTATGCCAACTTTCTAAGTTTCATGTCAGACAATGGGAATCCTCTGTGTGAGTAGTAGGGGCTACCAAGACACTTCAACCGAGACACTGAAGTGTCTCACTTTCATGTCTCACTTGGTTTTGTACCTTCCTTCAGGACTTTCAGAGCATGTTTGCTGCCTAACTGATAACTGGATCCTTTCACTAGGCCCCTGAAGCACTTGTTCAATGTGGCTACATGGATCCCTGTCTTCCTTGCTATGGCCCTCTGTGACATTTTCCCCTCACCCCACAGATCCAGTGCCTCCTGCATATCCTTTTCAGTCCATTGCTGCAGTTGCTTTCCCTTATGGGCACTATTAGGGTTCCACTGTATATTGTGTGTTGCCTTCTTGGCCTTGGCAGTGCCCTTCTTCCCTTTAGCAGAATATTTCATCTTCACCATTGCTCTTAAATGCAAGTTAATAGGTCAAAGTGTGTGTCTCACTTGATGTCTCAGTTGAGGGAGGGGTGTCTAGGTTGAGTAAACTACCTTCTAGACTTAATACAGTTGTTGTGTCTACACAGGAATGGGAATGAAAGGTCTGAGTCTTGTTCTGACATAGATACAATACAAGCCCAATGATACCAAGTATCACAGCATGCACAATTAACCCATTTAACACCATCATTGTCTGTGAAGATTTTGACCCTCCTTACGGCAGAGAAATACTGTTCAAATTAAGCCACAGTGTCTTTGACAGGTTCTTTACATATTCCACAGTCCCATTTCATATCCCATTTGGTGTAGTCTCCATCCTTTCTAAATAGAATATTAAATATTGTCAAGCAAGACAAGGTAGATCTAGAACTGAAACTCAGGTGAGACACCCCAAATATAGGTTGCCACCATTCTTGACAAATATGACAAAATACCACACAAAAGTTATATCTATATGATCTACACAATTACCCTAACTAGATAGAGAAACCATTTAAAGGCTTAATTTAATGTCTCAGAATACCATCATTACCTGTCTCAGTTAAACCATGAACTGGTTGGAGCAAGATGCTATGATATGTTTCTATATAAATTGGGTATTATCGTCCACTGAGTCTTATAATTGTTTTTTTATAAAGACAATTGTAGGTACTCTTTGATCATTTAATGGTATAATGTATCTATCATTTACATAGAAGTTATAGGAATATGAATTTTTGTGGGTGTCTCACAAGAAATTTTCATACACACCAAAATATGAGACACATTGAAATGGCATCTGCCTACCTTGAGAGATGTGGTGCCCTCTGGAAAACAATTGAAATGGATGTTAGGTGCCAAGGGGTGTATAATAGTACTTCCATTAAATTGACTTGGAAAAATAGGAAGGAAGTAGAAATAGAAAACTGAGTATCTCACTTAAGGTGGCTGTCTTGGACTCCCCACTAGTAGTCTACACAAGTACAACTGATAATGTTTCAAAATACCACTAGTGCCTACATGTAAAATCTATGCCAGTGTGCTTTGCCAACTGAAATATATTTTACACAAGTAAAACTGATAGTGTTTCAAAATACCATTTGTGTCTACATGCCTTCATGGTGATACTATATGTAACATTATCAGGTATACTTCTGTATGATGAACATTACTGGAGACTGTCAGCATGTCAGCATGTAGGCACTCAAGTGCCTGTGTCTACATACCAATGCACTGACATGCCAACTATAGTGCCTATGTGTCTACGTGCCAACATGCTGACACTACCTATATGCTGCTGTGCTGACATTGCCAACTGATATAGATTTTACACAAGTATAACTGATGGTGTTTCGAAATACCACTTGTGCCTACATACAGCCTATATGCTGCTGTGTTGACATTGCCAACTGAAATATATTTAATACAAGTAAAACTGATAGTGTTTCAAAATACCATTTGTGTCTACATGCCTTCATGGTGACACTACATGTAACATTATCAGGTATGCTTCTGTATGATGAATATTAGTGGAGACTGTCTACGTGTCTACATGCTGATGTGCTGACATGCCGACACTACCTATATGCTACTGTACTGACATTGCCAACTGATATAGATTTTAGTTTCAAAATACCATTTGTGTCTACATGCCTTCATGGTGACAGTTAAATATTCATATAACATTATCAGGTATACCTCTGTATGATGAACATTAGTGGAGACTGTCAGCATGTTGGCACATTGGCATGTAGGCACTTTAGTGCCTACATGTCTATGTGCCAATGTGTCAACTATAGTACCTATGTGTCTACATGCTGACACACTGACATGCCAATACTACCTATATGCTACTGTGCTGACATTGCCAACTTATATAGATTTTACACAAGTATAACTGATGATGTTTCAAAATACCACTTGTGCCTTCATACAGCCTATATGCTGCTGTGTTGACATTACCAACTGATATAGTATAAAATATAATATATAATATAAATATAATATATTTTCATATGTTTATAAAAATATAATTAATATACATTATAATATATTATATTTTATACATCACATATATTATTTTCTAAAGCAGTAGATAGTGGTCAATATTCTGCAATTGTTCCAGATTGGCTGAATGGGTAAGGCATTAGAACTCTAATCCATAGATGGTTGGTGTTGTGATTTTGAATCCTACTGGAGGCAACTTTAAACTGAAATTTTAAAGCCCTGTTGTCAGTTTTGCCAGAAATGTCAGATTTTGTTCATTTACGAAAAACTCGACTATCCACAGATAGTTCATTTGACAGTAGGGTTTTTCACAATTAGCGAATCTGATAGATCTATCAGATCAGACAGAATAAAATGCATTTTTAAAAACTATCACAATTTAAAATTTAAAAGTAAGGGTTAATCAGTATTTCCAGTACTTGCTAGATTGTGTATATTTCATCAAATAATTACCAAATACAATAGCAAGGAGTAGAAATCCACTTCAAGATCTGTCAAAAAAAGGCGTATCGTGGAAAAACTAGAATATCTGCACAGACAGCCGACCTGCCGCAAACACCAGTGAATACCACGACTATTTAAAAAAATTGTATAAGCTTTCTTCTCCCAGTGTGAACAATCCATTTGTTGCCATGGAGCCGATTATTTATGTGGCACTATGTGAATGGCCGTTATTAATTAGAAACATTAATGTCCTATTTATCATTTATTTGTTTGAATGTTCCTTAGATGGAAAAGAAATTTGGTGAATTCAAAGAATCTGATGAATTACTGGAGCATAAATTGCGGTTAATCGTCCCTGTAAGCTGTATCTTGCTGGCTCTATGGTAACATTCTGGCCTCTCACACAAGAGGTTGCGGGTTCGAATAATCCTTCCAATTATAAATAAATTTGTCACTGAATTCAGCGCAGTCAGTGAAACCATTTTGATAAAACTCAGTTGTTTCCATTGCCCAATTGTGTAAATGAGTGACATAGAAGCAAACGGACCAAGAAATCTTTGTCATGTGCTTACACTCCAATATCTCAGATTTAATCAGCAGATCATTTTGTGAAACAGATTATTACTGAAAGACTTATCTACGTTCCCAAATTGCTGAACACATAAGGATTCTGGGATTCCTATTTTCAACTTCAAAGTTGATTGCACTTTTTATTAATCGAGTTTTCCTATATTTCGTAATTTTCTGCCAAATCATGGCAGAATCCTGCCAGCATTGACATACAATGAGTCGCAACTAGGAAAACTCAATTATTTCATTTCGTCATGGCACCCAGAAGGGATCTACATTTGAATCCAACCTGTCGCCTGGTTAATTCCTGTTGCGTGTTTGCCTTGGATCTAGATTAATTTGCTATTTTGCCCCATTGACACACAATGGGTAAAATAGAATGTCCACAATAACAGGTAATTATCTGAGTACAGTACTACACATTGAGTTGATAACTTACAAAGCATAGACTATAAAAGATTTTGTATTGAAGTTAGATCTAAACTGATTGAAGTTCACTGAACATGCGCTTCCGTGCAATTTTTGGTAATTTATTCTATTATTGGAAGTAGATTGTGTTTAACTTCATCATCTTTTCCCAAATTGAAGTCACCTATCAATTCAGTGTAGGAATTGAAGAGTCAATCACGAAAATTCCACAGTGTCGCGACAGTACATCAAAAGATCATTTCGATCAACATTCTGTGCCTTTATTTGACAGACTCAGTGAAGCCGAGTTCTATTCAGAAATGTTAGTATACATCAAAAAATCAATCTGCTCTGTCCAGTTTCAGTCTGTTTAATGCACTTCTCAGTATTCTGTGTGGATGACTTTGACTCAAATGCTGGACAAAATTATTTAAATGATACAGAATTAGATTTCTACAGGTTTGTCCCAATTTGTGGTGATGTAATAGCATTTACCTCAGTAGAATTTCGGTCATTGGAAAGAGCCAGAGAATATTTGGTACAAACTCATTCAGCTGATTTTTCATACCCGCGTTTTTCCACAATTATACAATTTTGCCAGATCTGACAGATTTGCTAGATCTGGCATTTTTGTGTTTCAGTTTAAGTTTTATTTTCTTGTACAAATCTTGACATATCAGTTCTTTTCATATGTATTATCAATTAGAAGATTGAATAGCATACCACCAAATTTATCAATGACTGTAACAAATTTAAGATAGGAAAAACAAGGTAAGAAGTAATTGCCAGATCTGTCAACTTTGTGTTCTGGTAATTGTGGAAAAACTCGAATGTAAAAAATAAATTGACCAATAATCTGAAACATTCATGGAATTACTGTTCGGTTTATCTTCAACTGAACTCACACTTTGGTCTCAGAATTTCTTTGGGCTTAAAAGTAATTCTTTATGGCTGCATTCAAGCAAATTGCCTTCTCGCGGAGGAAAGGAAATCATAAAATAAAAAGGCAGAACCTAAATATAAATGATTCCCGAGTTATCATGTGCTCAACATGGACACTCACATTTGTAGCCGGATTGTGTCTAAAATCTGTCTGCGAATCCGGTTCGAAGCTCTTGCAGCTCCTGATAAAGTGGATTCATTATGCCAGCTGATGTAGAGAAGGTGTAATCTATTCAAAGGCTTTCTTGAATAAGTACTGCTAAAGATGTGATGTGTTCCTTGGATCAGACCTTGCATTGTTCTTGGCAAACAAAATCAGAATAAAAAACATCCAAAGAAAATTTAGAAAACTTCGTAAAAGTTTTCGTTGAATCAAGCTGAACTACTTGTGTTACGAACCCCATATGCTTTTCAAATGGAGATATAAGGGCCGTTGATTCTCTCTTGGTGCCCCTGAGAGTAAATTTCATGTTAATATATTTACACCTTTGGAAATAACCATTGACACAACATCCATCCACAAAAATAACGCTTTTCATAGCACAAAATGGATAAAGAGAACCTTGGCACACATAGACGTAATAAGAAACCAGGGGGCTTTTGGTATTTAACCTCAAACAAGAACTATTTGAGATTGTACTTTTATCACCTAGAAGTCACTTACATTATACATTATTCAAACTAGGCCTCATTGGTTTCAGAAAATCAATACAACTTCTTTCATAGTAAAAGGGCCAGTTTCCAAGCCAACAAAATAACATTTCTGAAATCATATGAAAAAGCAATTATGTCTTTTGATGGATATTGTGATATCTTGACGGATTAGCCTTTTTGGATTAAATTAATTAGACGTGTCTATTTTTAAATAGAAGGTTAACTGAAGATGAAATTGTTTCTTGATTCAAATGTCCAAACACAACTGATGTTGGTAAAAGTGAGAATTCCTGCTCCATGGCATAACATAACATCTCCCTTGTTTGAATCATGCAGATTCGTTCATGATGAACAGCCTGATTATATTTTGGCTCCAGTTCACATGCTATACTGTGTTTTACAAGGGTACAAAGCGATTTCTTAAGGGGATTACATCCCCAGTTGATTTCCGAGTAATTCAATATCAGATGAGCATCCTTTCATGCCGTAATTGTAGGATCATGAATTATTCTGAAAATCTTAAACTTCCGCTTGTACAATTTCCTTTGCATGCTTAATCAAGGTTTTCGTTTTCAACACAAATCTGGCATTTTTGTACAAAATTGACATCAAAGGTTTTAAAAAGCAAAAAATAAAGTTTCCTCCAGTGGGAACTGAACTCACAACACCAACCATCAATGAATTAGAAGGCAGACGCCCATTCCACTCTGCCAGCAAGACATGTGTTGAATAGAAGATCCTTAAGCTGAACTTTGTTTCATGTTTCACTTCACCTTTTGGACTTAGATCATTTCTAGATTCAATAGAGCATAACTTTATAAGGGTCTGAAAATCTGAAACTGGCAAGGAATGACAGATTGGTGGAATGGGTAAGGCATTGACATTCTAGTCCAGAGATGGTTGGAATTCCCACTGGGGCAACTTTATTTTTTGCTGAAATTTTTCAAAACCCCTCAATGTCAATATTGTACACAAATGCCATATTTGTGTCGAAAATGAAAACCTTGATTGAAATGTTTACAATTGACATTGAAAGTCAGTGAAGATTGTATTAAAACGTAGCCCAGTGCAGGCTGAGGTGGTTTAAGTTGAAATAATGTGTCAAAATGATGTAAAGTTGTCAAAAATATGTCAAATGTTAAAAAGTCAAACATGTGAACTATGGAGGAAGTTCACAAAAAATTAATTGACACTATGAGGTTCACACATTTTGATGTCAATTTTGACATCACATATGAAGGTCATCAAAACTGGTCAAAAATAATTTTTATAGACATTTTGAGGCTTTTTGGTGGCCTTCATATGTGACATCAAAATTGACATCAAAATTTGTGAACCTCATTTTTTGTGAACCTCCTCCATAGTCTGCATGTTTGACTTTTTGACATTTGACATCTTTTTGACAACTTGACATCTTTTTGACATTTTTACACATGGCACATGGTGAATGTGTGATTCAGTAAATACATTCAGTGAATAATGCTAATACTTACTAGATCTAGGTAGGGGACAGGGTGATCACCCATGTGCCACTCACCCATCACCCCTGTCCTCCATCTCAATCTATCCAGGGGTGATGTGTTACATGGGTGATGGGCAATGGGGCACATGGGCAATGGGGCACATGGGCAATTGCAAATTATCAGCTGTATCTTCTTTAGTGCTGCATGGATCCTAACAAGAATTTTACTTGACATACATATTGATGTATTCTAACTAAATATGGGTTGATTTTTTGATGATGGCTTGAATTAAAGCATATTTCGATGGATTTCAAATGTTGTCTGCTTTTTCTGGTCTGCATTCTGAGCAAGGAGGCAGAGCTTCTGTATATATATATAAAGTGCACATGCATGGATAGTTCAGGATTCAGAAATTTGGCTAAATTCGTAAAATGCATAAATTTTTCCAAACTACCTTTTTTCCAAGTATTTAAACTTAATTTACTCAGCAATTATTCTATCCAATCAATTAAGATTTTGGCAATAATAAGATCTTATTAGGGTCTAGTGGTATCCAGAATATTGAGTAATTCCATTGAGTACTCACTGAGTAATTTGCCAAAAACCCATATTACTGTTTACCCACAATTGAAAAAATTGAAGAAAAAAAATTACAGAATTTCCAAACACTTTCAATTCACATTAATATCACCTAAACTGATCCAGTACACCTGCTAATTAACATAAATCAGCAATATTAAGGTAGTAATCAGCTACTATCAGCTACTTGATGCTAAAAGCCATTAACCCAAAAACCCCAAAAAATTCACAATTTCTCGATTTACAAGAAAACCATAAATGGCAAAAATTCTCAAATGGTGTCTTTTGGTAGGTAAAAAGGTCCTCTACAAATCACCAATGACATTGCACCCCTATCATTGACCCTTCATGCCATAAATGTACAATGTTTATTTTTGCCAAATTACTCAAACAGCCATAGCTCAGAGACTGGACAAAAAAGCTCTGTAAATTCACATATATTGACACCTTCATGAAAATTTATGGGTCAAAATGTCCAATACCCACGGCATGAAAATTTGTGTAACTTTTTAACATCTCAAAAATTGGCACTTAATGGCCCACCAAACAGCCAATCAATCATATATTCAAAAATCTAAACCAGGGTATGTAGAGCACCCTAGGCCACATCTATGGACTCATCCTTGATGAAATAAGTCAATGACACATGTCCTTTAAAGTGTTGCAAATGTGTCAAAAACCAAAGTGCTGACTTTGATGGCCTGTAGTGGCCCCTTAAGTGTATTGCATCCTATCAGAAATGGTCCCATCATGTAGCATATTCATCCCTCAACCTTATATCAAATCTGAATATTGGGGTCTGGGGGCACCATTTTTGATTATCTTTGATTTTGTGAAGGTACCCATTTTTGCAAAAATTTTGAATGGCCCTGGAGATGCCAAAAATGAGCATATTTCAAGTTTGACCAAAAAATCATAGAAGATGTCACAAGGTGTATTGAGTCGAAATTTGACAAAAAATTCCAATGGGAAGTGTCCCAAATTGCCAAAAAGAAGTTGCCAATCGGAACAGTATAAGGTGGTTTAAGTGTAAACTAAAAATAGGAAGAAAATGAAATGATCAATTGGTAAATTTGTATTACTCTAACTGAACTATCAAAATCTAAATAAAAAGAAAATAAATAAAAGAAATAAAATAAACTTAATAAAAGAAATGAACACATTTCTCATCCTGGCTCGTTCGAATAACATGCTTCCGACAATTCCTTGTCCCAGTGTTAGAGATGTTGATATTTCAGACATGCATTGTTCCCCACATGGTTTTCGCAGAAAAAGGTAAACTATAGTCATTGTAGAGAACCAAAAAGCAGACACTATTTTAATAATTTGATTATGAAAGAAAGATGAAAATTCCGTCTATCCAATTAACTTCGCTCAAAGCTTATTTACCAAGAATCGATCTAATTCCTCAGCTGGGAAAATTATGAGGGTAAAACTCTCAAACACTTTTTTTGTAATATGCGATTGACCTTTTCTACAATGCGTAATTTCCTGCCCAATCTAGGCAGAATCCTGTGACCCATTGAATCTCAATCCTGGCAGAGATCTGCCATGATTTTGCAGAAAATGACACATTTTGCAAAAAATTTGTAGCGCGAAGTAAATTAAGCCTTGTCCACTGTAACAGGGTGGAAAGTGGTAGGAGAAGTCAAAAAAGTAGGAAAAAGTAGGAATTTTTGCCTCAAAGTAGGAAAAAGTAGG
>JBCAUG010027198.1:0-10427 GCA_038406175.1 Haplosyllis leylae
GATTAGAAAGCACATGTATTCTTTTATTTGTTTGTACCATGTGACCAAAAAGTCACATGGTACTGAAAGAAGCGTCCGTATTCGTTCCAACAGTTTGTAACATCCTCACACTCCCAAGAACGTCCTGTCGTCAAATGCGCGCGACACCGGAAGTTGATCTTCACAAAGAAACTGACGCATTTTTTAACCGGTTCAATAAAATAAGAATATCTGTGGAAGTACCATCACGTTAACAATGAGCGGTGGTGTATACGGTGGAGGTAAGTAATCTGTCACGATAGGACTGAATTAATTACTTCGAATTTGCAAAATAACTTCAGAAATGTTGTTAGTGTATGTGTGATTTGTAATATCGCTCACCAAACTGCAGAAGACCTGAACATTTCCAGGGACAGTTTGATTTTATTTGTTTAGTTATTTGTTTAGTACATATTTTTTGAATACGTGACATCAAATATTGTTTACACATACGCCTAAATTAAATCCATCCTCTTGTTGACCAGATTGAGCCTTTTCCAACAAAAAAGGTCAATTTTACAGGCTATCATACAAACCTATGTGCAAAAGGGAAAGCGAAAAAGACTTTAGTATCGAAATGTGCAGTAACACAGTAAACCACAACATATTTTTAAGACATATCATAATTACCGCCCGTGTACGTGGTATGACGGAAGCTTATGCTTTCATTGGCATCTGTCTGTTGACAAGGGGTACCCCATCTCCATCCCCTATTCCTTCCACTGATCCCATGTCCTTTCCAGGGGGTACACCATCTCCATCCCGTAATACTTCCACTGGTCCAAAGTTCTTTCAGGGGGTACCCCATCTCCATCCCATAATACTTCCGCTGGTCCCATGTCCTTTCTGGGGTACCCCAGTCCCAGGCGAAAGGGGGGGGGTACATCAGGTCAGGTTGGGGTACCCTCCACCCAGGTCAGGAGGTAAGGATAGGGGGTACCCCAGGATGGGGTACCCCTCCCCGTGGCCAGGTCAGGTTGGGGTACCCCCCAGTTCAGAATAGCAGAGCGAGCACTTGCTACGCGGTGGGCAGTATGCCTCTTGCGTTCGCACAGGAGGACCTTCTTGTTATAATAATTATTATATGGTGGACTGATAAATTGCGTGAAATTTATTAGTGGATTTATAATCTATGAAGGTTGAGCCCTTGTTTTTATTTCTATGTAGATGAAGTTGGAGCGCTCGTCTTCGACATTGGATCTTATTCCATCAGAGCAGGGTATGCAGGAGAAGATATGCCAAAGGTAATTGTCTTCAGTGCAGTAATTAATGTTTTCCATGATATAAGAAAGTACATGCAATACAACCTCGGGGTTGAGAGGGTAGTGGCTATAACTTTTTTTCAGAAAAGAGAAAGCTTCAAAATTGAAATCTCATTTTGCCAACTTCTGGTCTGGGAACCGCTATCAAAGAAAATCAATTTAAACAAAATTAATTTCTTCGAAACATTTTTAATGTAATAAATAACCCGAAGCTACAGTGTAGAGATGTTGTCAACTTCTATTTTAGTTTGAGTTTCCCTCAACTGTGGGATTAGTTGAAGATACAGAAGTTGCCATGGACACGGATGGGGAAACAAAAGGGCCACAGAAGAAGTACTACATTGACACTGTCAATCTGAAAGTTGCCAGAAAGGGAATGGAAATGAAAAAGTTCCTCGATGATTGCATGAGTAAGTGGTTTGTTGATTTCAGTTTCAAATCTGAAATAGTTTCCAATGACCTGTAGTTTCTGATATGTCTTGATCTTCAGCTCAAGGTGGAAAGTATGATAACATTGCCTGTTTTCTTCACTACCCAGTGTGAATATCTTGTGAATAATCTTGCGTGTTAGATGGAATATTTTTACACTTACTTGCTGTTCCTTCAGTTGAAAACTGGGAAATTTTTGAACAAGTGATGGATTATTCATACAAGAAACACATAAAGTCGGAATCACACTTACATCCAGTGCTGCTGTCTGAAGCTTCAGTGAGTATATCTTGTACATGTTCGATTAGTTTGATTCGTTTGTTTGAAGTTAACATGAATGTGACACAGGCCAGAATGACCTCAGGTGAAGTAACCTCCAAATGAATTATATTTTTTTCCATTTTAGTGGAATACACGACAGAAAAGAGAAAAACTTACCGAAATAATGTTTGAGAAATACAACGTCCCAGCATTTTTTCTGTGTAAAAATGCCGTTTTGTCAGCATTTGCAAATGGTCGATCGACGGGTTTAGTGTTGGATAGCGGCGCCACTCACACAGCAGCAGTGCCCGTCTATGACGGCTATGTTATTGGACAAGGTTTGTTAGCTTTTAGTTGTTGCCGTATTTTTTCCACCTAAGTTACTGTGCGGGATTAAATGAAGGACAAAATAATAAAACATTGTGGATGTTAATTTATGCAAATATTGTTTTAAAAGTGTAGTTCTGAACGGATATGTGAATTAGTTGGTTGTTACTTGTTTTTCTAAGCTATTGTAAAGTCACCTCTCGCCGGAGACTTCATAAGTTTGGAAATTCAGAAGTTTATGGATGAAGAAAAAGTAGAAGTTGTGCCCCCGTATCAGATCGCCTCCAAGGTAAGTTGTAGATTAACTACGGTGGTGTTGAACAAATATTTTAGATCGACGACCACAACTGAATGACTAAGGCCTTGCATTCCTTGGGATTTCGGTTACAGTTGTCCTTAAACTTAATTTTTCAAGGAACAAGTAAACGAAAATGCACCTGCTGTGTGGAAAAAGAAAGAGAACTTACCAGAAGTCACGCCATCATTCCACAAATACATGGTCAAAGATGTTCTGCAAGACTTCTCTGCATCTGTATTACAGGTGAGGTAACATGTGTAAAAAGTGACAAAATATTACACAAATTTATATCTCTCAGGAAGGTATTTGCTTTTGTTTGTCAATACATATATTAAACTAGCAATGTTTCTGTTGTGATAGATTTCGGACATCCCGTATGAAGAAGAACAAATAGAAACCATGCCCACGCAGTATTATGAGTTTGCTAATGGATATAATGCAGACTTTGGAGCAGAAAGATACAAAATTCCAGAACAAATGTTTGACCCTTCACTGATCAAGGTAAATTGAAGTCTGTAAAGGAATTACAAAAATGTCTTTTTTGATGTCAGTTCTGGAAAGAATGGAAGTGAATTTTTACGTGCATAATGATCACAAGACAAAAAAAACCCAAACATGATATTTCGCTTTTCAGGGAGTAGGTGAAAGCAACAGTATGTTAAGTGTTGGACATGTTGTGACCACCAGCGTAGGAATGTGTGACATAGATATCAGGCCTGTAAGTAGCACAAAAGGTTAACTAGGAAAATATTATGTGTCCGTCTACTAGAAAAAGAGCAATTCGAGAGCTGGGAACTTTGGAATATGTCAAAGCGAAATATTGCGTCTTCCCCGCTGAAAACAGCTATGTTTAGTGACTCGGACTCAACCAATGTGGTTTTATGTACTTACTGAGCCTTTCTCTTTTCTATTTTAAGAGTTTATACAGCAGTGTTATAGTGTGTGGAGGAAATTCTTTGATAGGAGGATTTACTGATCGCCTTAACAGAGATCTAAGTTCAAAAACACCACCGGTAATATTGTTATTAATTCGTTAGCAAAGGAGAAAAATCAGAGCATTTTTGTGAAGAAAACCTAGGTTAATATACGTTTTCATATCCGTTTTAGAGTATGCGCTTGAAAATAATTGCGTCGTCAGTTAACGCAGAGAGAAGATTTAGCAGTTGGATAGGGGGCTCAATCCTGGCTTCTTTGGTAAGTAACAAATAGTTTTTTTATTACACAAGTACTTTTTTTAAGTACTTAATTTTTATTTGTTGCGCCGCCTCAACGAGCGGAGCGACTTATCTGGTCATTGTAGTGTACGTCTGTATGCTTGTTCATAAATAATTTTTAGAGAGTCCGAAGGATAAAGTGTACTTCTATTTCCAGGGTTCATTTCAACAAATGTGGATCTCAAAACAAGAATATGACGAAGGAGGTAAAAATTGTGTTGAGAAAAAGTGCCCGTGATATTTTTTTGTGTACATGTAATAAATTTCCCAAACTTTACGAAGGCATTTATATTAGTTTTGAACATGAGGACTGAAAATTATTTAAAGTAGGTCCAAAGATACGGAGTAGCCGAACAGGATAGAAAACCGCTTCAAAGCAGAATGCGGTGACATAATCATAAATACTGTGTTGGGTGTCCGTGTCAACCCTATTTAGGTGGTATCCCGCTTGACGGGAAGACAGAATTGTGGAGAGTTGTATGTTGTTACGGGTCTACTTGGATAAACTGACAATAAATTGCATGCAACCGACACGTACTTGTCTTCACTGGACTCCTGGTTGCGCAGTTATAAAGCGAAGGTGACCCTCTTTTGCCTTCTACTAAGTTTGTCCAAAATAAATTATTTTGTAGTTGTATTTTCAATGAAAAACGAACATTCTTCTTTTCTCCTATTATCTTTTGATTGCTTTTATTACAGAGATATTTCCGTGTTATGTACAAACCAGTTTGCACCTTTAATTCACAATCCCCCGCGAGACACATGCGTGTTTAAAATAACACGCTATTTGTATCTCCAGCCAACAAACCCACCATTTTTTAAAAGTTATGCTTAATAAATAATTAAATAAAATTGTAATGCCTGCTATGCAACTGTTCTTGAACCAATGGTCATGGAAATTGCATTATGAGGTCATAGGAAACACAAAAGGTGATACTGGAAACGCAAAGTTCGTAATATGTTTGTAATACGAGAAATTCTCAGTTGTCTGTGGGTAGAATCACTCAATAATTTTCCAATATGAACAATGATGACAATTTTCCTTCCGACAATTTCCAAATCCGATTTATTTTAAACACCACCCACAGCGTGTGATGTCAAATTCAAATGACTAGTTTAGATAGTGCGCCCGTTTATACTTTACTGGCCTGTGTTTTTGGTGCAGTTCATTCTGTCTTGCATGGTTCATTCGTGCGTGCTTGCATAAATCCCATGGGATGTCAAAAATCCCTCAGTGTAATGCCAAAGGTCGCAAACACTGAATAATCTGTTAATTTCTTCTTTAAAGTTTGGTGGTTAGAAATTTACTTATCTTAATAAACAAACAGAATATAGTAATGATTACGAAATCATGAATATCCGATGGTAAAGATAAACGTCACGACATTATTCAGAAAAGCTTAATCGTATACGGCGGCAGTAAAATTCGACATGCGACATAAGCTGATGAGTGTCGAGGTGTGGACTGGACACTTAAGCACTGATCCTGACTTGCCTACCCTACCTGTGGGATATCTGGTAATATGTGAAACTAATCTTTCATCACTAACACAATCCTGAAAGTTAGTTGCCTTCTTATCTGAACTGTCCGAAAGGTCGATTCGACCGTTGCGACAGTGTGATATCCTGTACAATTAACAGCACTTTTCCTTAGCAACACCCTTGTGCCAAGGCAAAAGGAACATCCTTGTTGCATGATTCATCAAATAAACACTTGTAACAATAATTTACGTTTCCCACAACGGCAAAACCAATTAACAAACTGCGCAAAGTGTAAACATGATATAATAATTATAATAATACAAAATACGGTCACAAAAACCAAGATAAGCACCGTCGTTTCTTTGTACCACTCAATTAACGAGTGTGCAAAAAAAGTTCTCAACTTCATTGAGCAGTCAAATTCCTTTCCCCGCGCGGGTATTCCCCTGTTTCCAAAATAAATCAATTATTAAAATCAATCTGGCCTCCAAAGTATGCAAGGAAAAGCATAATGCCGTATCCAACAAGAAGGCCGATGTTCTGAATCAAGAATACCGACAATTGACGACCTGTTTCCTCCTCCTCCACTTCTGCCGCATGATTTACTTCCGGTAACTGTAAAGAATAAAATTTCTTTTATGTAGTTTTGGAAATACCACGGATGTTTTCGGACTCGAATTCAACTCGCAATTTATTTTTTCACGTTATTTACATAGGCTTTATTGGCAAATTTTGTAGGATAAGCATCTGTGTTATAAATCATAAAAGGATCCACAACGACAATGTCAAAATTATTATGACCCAAAAAATGAAGAAACATGAATGTGTTATGGTTCTCTCCCACAAACCGGATAACCAAATATTGACAGTGGCCAAGAATTCACTGATATATTTACCATGTCTACCAATGAAATGTACAGAAACATTCCACCAGCTATTGCAAAGATCCACTCTGCTCCGGTAGTCATTTCGCCTATGAGCGTACCAATTATGAGACCCATGTAACACATGCATGCCGAGAGAAAATTATAGCCCAACGCCTGCTTCATTGTCATCCCTGAGTTCAATAATATCGCGAAATCGCCTGAAAAAAAATGTTTTCAAGAAATACCAAAAAGCAGTGTTAAGCGACGACAAGTTTGTGTCATACTGGACGAGAATTGTTATCAAGTTACATCGAATAGATTAAATTTTGCAAAAAAAAGTTTCCTCATAGAACGCGTGTGTGTGTTAACTTCGTACAACTGTCATGCTCTGGCCATTGTGCAACACGGTAATTATTAATTTACCTAATTCGTGAGGCAGTTCTTCGCATATCACAGCTACCGACACGCTTATTCCGGTCATAATATTACCCGCGAAGGCGGCTCCAATAGACAAACCATCGATGAAGTTGTGTAACCCGTCCCCAAAAATAATCATCCATGCAACGGATTTAATAGCGTGCGAATGCCCGTGTACGGCCACTGATTTACTCCCATTAGCTACCTGTAACAAAAAATTACATCTGACGGGCCTGTATCAATGATGTGCCTGATACAAAGGTCATGTTGTGAGGGGTATAGACGTGAATATTGGCCATTCAGTTCAATAACACTTAACACAATTCATTATGACTTAAAATTTCACCGCCATAAAGTGTATGTGCTGCAGAAAACAATCCCTTCAATTGTTCTGTAATAGCCTGTCAACAAGTTTTCTGGGATAATAAATTTCCTGAATGTATATTTGTCCAACTTTTAATGACACAACCCGCATACATAGCAAAGCACTTTTGGTATAGGCAGAACCGTAAATTGTAGGAAAACTGTCTTCAACTTCACGGTTGTAAGAAAAACATTGCTTTCTTTTTCCTGTTTGCTTAGTTTCAGAAAAGTTCCGATTTCAAATAAACATGGCATAATTTAAACCTATGATCGACCATAACATGGAATTTACGAAAATTCAACCAATTACCTTGACCGTGGCGGTGCTTTCATCTTCTTCAAAGTTCGTTGATTTACATGACAAAAGATTTCCTCCTTCCGCAAACTGAATATCTTTGCTTGGGGGTTCAAAGGACATGTTCATTGACTCATTGCGATGTCTTGCACTGTGTATGGATGACATAATATCGGCTGGTTTTTTCTCGTTTCTCTTTTTCTGCAATGACAATTTGACCTGTGAGTGAATCACCTCTATTTCGCATTGCACCTTCTATTGTGTAAAAAAATATCATTTACTTACCCGCCGGAAATTCATAATCATTTTGAGGAATCTTTCAGTTAAAAAGAATAAATAAACTCCTGCAATAATAGTTGTAGATTTCCAGATGTACGTATCAAGTAACGGACTGTCGTCATGAGTCATTCCAAAACACTGAAATTAATATTTCGTTGTTCATCCATTGAGAAAAAGGATCTCTTGACAGAGCATTATTGTTTACGAAGTGAAACGTGACGTTTTACAATGAAAAAAAAGTGGATGCTTTCTTTTCTTTTCTATGCTATTATTCTGATGTTTTTCTTGTGATGTGGAGGCAGGGGAATATGAAACCTCACAGATTAATTGGGAGTCCACAATTTGCTTGTTTTTGGAAAAAGTAATAAATGTTATGCCTACCTCTGGTATCAGAAATAGCAAACTGCTTCCAGCCAATGTGCCAACTGCTAAGGCCACCATAAACATAAGTAATTTCGTGTAAAAGCTTTTTTTCATCAGTGGAAGAAACACCATACCAGTGATGGCACACAGGTTAATTAATGTTACGCACAGGAAACCATAGCCCCAAACTAGAATTTTAAAGAAAATGTATGATCAATTTTATAATTCCGATTCAGATATTTAATATACCATACCTTACTTGCTAAGCAAACAGAAGGTACGCGTCAGGAACAAAATTTTAACAATATTTTAAATACATCCAAACATGTGCTATGTACACTGAAAGGGGAATAACCAAATTAAGATACAAGATCTAATTCCAGAAAATCATCAAACCTATCAAAACAACGTCCACTGAAAATTACTTACATAGGGTCATAGTACTGTTTACCAAAGTTAGCATTTTTAAACAATGAAATTTTACAATATACATTGTACGAAGAACGCTATTAATTATACTTATTATATTAACCTACCCTGAACAGCAGGAGGTTTGGCATGTTTTGAAGTGTGTTCAGATTTTCTATCCTGATAACAAGCCGGGTTTTGCAGCTGATACAGAACGGTTGATGAGATCTCTTTAAACTGTGCTACGTTCACAGAAGCATTGCTATCGACGGAGTGAGCCGTGAAGATACTGTCAGCCTTCAAACACTACAAAATGAAATAACTGGTGGATACAGTCCAATTACGGCTTCCGATTCGACTCAAATATACACACCGAAAGCGTAAGTGTCTTGCACAGAAGTCAAAGTAAGTGCAGGTAAGATCTCTCATGTAAATTGGGAACATGTTCATCTGGAACTTCAGCTGATATTTTTTCAAGAGCTCAATTCCATGATGCTCCCAAGTAGCCAGATTCCACTTAAGATTGCTTGTGTTGGTAAGATTGCTTGTGTTGGTTGGACACATTCAATGAGTAATTTACAACAAATCCTAAACACAGTAACCCGTAGTCGCTAGCACACTCACAGGCAAGAGCTTAACATTTAGACGTGGACATGCAGTAGATAAATAGCAGTACAGTATCAGTGTTGCTGATAACAGCTACGTTAAAAGTATAAAATGAGGCAAATAATGATATTGTATTTACTTATGAGTGATATTGGTAGCACTGATTACCATTTTTATCTTATCTTCCCATAAGAACATGGTTGAAATGTAAAAGAAAATGTAGATCTATGCATGGTAAGGTGATGAATGTATTGACTTACCACCTGATCTAGACATGCTTCTTGAATTAAAGAATCAGAACAGTCAGTAGACGAGTGTTTTTCTGCTCCGTTGCTAGCAGTGTGTTCGTTTGCTGTGATATGGTCATAGTCTTTGGGTGGGGTAGAGCCATGGTCTGCTGAAGTTCGCCTCTGAATACTTTTTATTAATTTTTCTAGTTGTTGAACTGAAAGTTGTCCATCAGTACCAAAATCTTCGACTAATTTTGCAGCAAACAAATTTGTATCTAATAACTTGCCATCATTGTCCTCATTTGTTAGAGTCTGCGGTATGTGACACAATAAAATTATTACAAACGCCATGACTGACTTTGACTTTATTGGTATCATAAGGATACACGATGGAAGCCCAAACCTGCCGACCATTGTTAACTATCTTTTACACTCGATATGACACAAAATACCAAATAAATACAAAAGCACGTCAGCACACCGGATGCACGTAGTGTTCTCTGCCAAAAACTGGTTCATTTGTAACCTGTAAATAATAACAAGTACAATAGATAGTAATTCTTAACGCGCAGTAGTTAACAATATTATCCTATGACAGCGGCGGCGCAATGTTAAATTCCCATAGACAAGCAGGGGGATAAAATTGATACCCCGCTCCTTAATACTATATTAATGCAATGTAATTCAGAGTGGGGGGTATCAATTTTAACCTGCATTTGTTGTGTCTTGTTGCTATTGACGACAGGGGTATCATTTTTATCCACCTCCTTGCTCGTCTGGTCTCTGTTTACATTTGGAATGCCTAGACATTGCTCATTACTTGGACCCCCTGTACTGGCAAATGCGATTATGCATAGCCAATGAGTGGTCTTCTTTTTGATCACATGACCAGGGAAGTGACATCACACCCAATACCACTGGTACCTCAGCCAATGAGCAGCCTTGATTTTTCCTGCGCTTTTTGAATGTAAACAAACAGCAGCAAGCAAGATGGAGTAGATCTAGGTTTGTGGTTTTGACCAATATTTCTTTCTTTTTGTTATGTCATAGGATAAAATCATTACTCCACTCCATAATGTTGGTGGGTATCAATTTTACTCACCCTTGGGACTATTTGGAAAGAAATACCCCCTCACCAGGGCTCGGGGGGTATGTTTTCCCAAATAGTCCCTCAGGCAAGTAAAATTGATACCGTTGATCGTACTTGTTGAGGCATGGTCCATGGTGATGGTTATATCACAAGCACTATTTATTTACATTGACTGTTTCTAAATTATGCCAATTATTTTATCATGTGAACTTGAGCTAA
>JBCAUG010027209.1:0-10427 GCA_038406175.1 Haplosyllis leylae
AACATCGACCACCACCAACCCCCCCCCCAAAAAATATGTTTTGAGTTTGGACTTGAACATTTGAACATCAGCTACCATCAACCCCTCCCCCCCCAACATTGAGGTGTGTGGAGCATCTTGCGGAAACTAAACCTTTGACCGCGTACGGTCAACATTATCGTTCAATAATTCAGCACTAGTAGATTCCTATTTTGCTTAGGTTATTAGCAGAGGTACGTGGGGCTGCTGGGGCACGTGCCGTACCCTGCAATTATTTTGCGAACACTGGATTCTGATGACAAATTCTATGAAACAAGTCATGTAATATGGATGAGATCCAACAGTGGACCTTTGGCTGATTAAACTGAATAGGATAATATTACATTCTTGTCGGTTTTGCTTCTTTTTATTTAGACCAGCCTCTAGGTAATAAAGTCTAAATAGGTGACGTTTATATTGATGGAGATGGCTGTTCATAGGCTGTACAATCTAGATCTATATGAGATTTTATTGGCATTTCTTATGCTGTAGAGTAGGCATACCGTTCATACATTATAGTGACCTCCGAATATAATATACCATGTACGGGTGGTCCCTCTATCCTGTAACATGCCTTCAAGTTCACAAAATTAAATGTGTACTTCCTGTGAGAGAATTTACAGACTTTATGTGCTTGTAAACGTTTAAAAAGGAATAAAAAAGATAATGTAGTTGAACAACATTTTAGTAACACAGTCCAATCCATGACAACCAAACAATGGTACAGGAACTTCAGTATTTGCACTTTTTATGTAAACAATACCCCCGAAACAATGCATAAATATAGTATTGCTCCATTGCATGGTACAAGATGTACTGAACTGTTACAAAAACAAGGTATGTTTTGTACAGTACAATATGTAAGGAGGAAGTTAAAATGTACCCACACTGACGATGCTTCCAGGTTATGTATGTAACAGGGTATGTAGTCATCAGTGCAAGTAAAAATAACCGGCCAGTTTTCTTCCGCGGCTAACTATAGTGCCAATTTTTACCAGCCAGTACCAAATATACTTGCACCCATTGCATCATGACCTGGATACCTTGCAGTATGTGATCTTACATACATGTATTACACCTAATAATACAGAGAACAATTGCTCAAACGATTCTGTAGGAAACATGTACTTGATGCAAATGTAAAAGTCAGAAATATTATGAGTGTGTGTGAATGTAGACCAGTAATGGATCCCCAGATATTGCTGCAGATTTACATCAGAGAAAACATGAAAAATGACGTTTCGTCGTTCTCTTGAACGTTGTATTGCTGGCCCGTAATATTACGTCTTGACTAAAATGACGTCATGAGAAATGATGTCATGATGGCATTCTGTGTAAACAAATTCCAACCAATGACTGCAGCAAAAGGAGGCATACTCATCCTAAAAGTGCCAAGACACATTTCCAAAATTCTCCGTGACAGTCAACCCAATCACAATGCCGACTCTAGCGAGCCAGCAATGATAGAAAACTAACTTTTGTGCATCTGCACGTTTCTAATAAAAGTTCTGCGTTTTGGGCATGATGTGTTCAAACTAAAAAGACGGACATTGTTATCTTCATCCGGTGTAACGTTTTCAGAATGCCCCCTTTCAGACCGCCCCCTTACAGATCCTGCTGATCTTCCCTGTCTCAAACCATGTAAAGTTACAGGCAGTGATGGGGGGTGGGCAGTTTGAAATCAGGAAATCATGATTTTCTAATCATCTGTAACATGTGAAATAATGGGGGTCGGTATGAAAGGCGGGCATTTTGAAAACGTTACATCGAAACCACATTTTTATGGCAACCTGTAAAGAATGTATTCTTTCATGATCAAGCAGTCTTTTCAGAATCAAACCTCGGTTTTCACAAATCAACTAAGAACTGAGTAACTAGGGTAACGAATATATCCGCCGCGGTGTTCTCGTTCTTCATTTACTCACTTTTAGCACCTAGCCTTTAATGATCACCTGTAAAGGTCATCTGCCAATCATGCTTGACAAATTGAGATTGAGAGTTCAGCCTGTACGAAGTTGAAGCACATAGTGCTGCCAGATATATTTTATTTAGATCTTCCTATGTCAATAAAGGCACCTTGGTTGTTGTGCACCATGTTAAAGATATTTTCCTTGTTTCGATTTACCAAATCAAAGTCTGTCATTCGTGTTTTTCCTATTTTGGTTTTGGATCTTGCTGAATTAGATGAATTAGTATAATTCATCTAATTGCACATGGATACAGGAATTGACTATTCATGGATGTGTGAAATCTTCATTCGCACTCTTAATGAGCAGTTTACTATTTATAGATAGTTAAAATGTAATGTAGGATTATGCAAGGATAGTGAAAAATGAATTTGCCCTACCCATAGATAGCTGAATACATTATGTGTGGACAAATTACTATTACAGATAATAGATTCTGCTATCCATGAAGCATTTGTCTAATTCAACTATTTGGATGAATTCAGCGAATTTCAAAACAATAATAGGAAAAACACGAATAACAGCCGTTCAAAGAGTGATAATTTTTTGCTGTTAGCAAAATCTGGATTTTATGTAAATGATGTGTGATGTTTACCGTGAAATATATAAATTAGGCGAAAGTTCCCACAAGGGAGTGAAGGATCCTCTCCAGATGGAGTGTTTAAAACCTAAGTGGATTATGTATGGCTTTGTAATAACTTCGGTTTTGTACATTTTATCTGCACACGCGACGATATCATTTCCTTAGCTTCAGAACGAGGAGTGAGCTTCAGCATCGGTGTAAAAAGACTGCTCGTACATAAACAAGCAGTCTTTTGGTGAACCAAAACAAAAACATTGGGATGAGTCTCCTGAAAAAAAGACCACTTATACCTAAACGAGCAGTCTTTTTTGGACCACAAAATGCTCGTTTACCTACAAACAGTCCTTCGCCCTGAAAATTTATCCTGAATACTGATCCTAAGGTTAATCGAAAATATTTCTTATTTCATTTTCATGTCAAAGAAAAACTAGAAGCCTGCATCAACTATTTTCTTTAGTGAGGGAAAATACCACATCAGAGCCTGAGGAACCAGACTAATCCCTTTTGTCACGTGACGACTTAATCCCTCCTGCCCCGGCAGCTCACTACTTGGGTTTGTTCAAGGTCAATGGACTCATGACAATCTGACATTTCCTAAACGGCCCAATTTAATCAAAAACCAGACAAGAAAGATAAATGCTTCCTTTGTTCTGTACACGAACATCGTTTTAGTCATCATAGGTAGAGAGCATGTTAAGGTTAAATTTAATGAATTGGTGCAAAACAACGAGTTTTTCCCATTGTGGCGAAATTAGTCGAATTTTGAAGAAGCTGGGAAAACTGGTCATTGAAATATGTCTAATCAACACCCTGAAGGAACTTCAGAAAATTCGGACTGAATCGGAATCACTAATTTCTGACAAAAGCTTTGCAACGGAAGTCTATGGGGATTTCAGATTTTGAATGGTGTAGCCTCCACTGCTGACCTTACAAATGTAATTTTTGCAATAAAAATTGCATATTAGTGTTGTGATCCAAGTGACGTGGCCATTTTTCAAGTTTTCAATTTAGAAGTAGGTTGGAAATGACAAAAACAAGCACATGCTTAAAAATTTCTGAATAATGTCCAATTAGTAATTCTGACAACTTAAACTTTCTTCACTAAATTCTGATAGGGTGTCAGAAATAACTGACTTCAATGGGATTTTCAATAGTAACATCAGGAGAGTCAGAAATTAGTGATTGATAAAACTGGTTTGAACTGGTTTAAATGCATATTTACATTTAAATATTATCGGGTAGAAAATCCCACTACACAATCCTTTCAAACTATGTAATGATTGTCAGAGTGGATGCTCAGATGTCTGAGATATTTGCAGATTTTTCAAGAGAATAATCTAAGAAAAATTCCACCTATTGACTTCAATAGGTCAGAAATTAGTGATATTTCCACTTTAGTCGGTATTATCTGAAGTTCCTTCAGGGTGATATAAGGAAAAATATCTTTTGTGGGGTTACTGATAAATTTGTGTAGTCTGACGCTACTCTCGAATATTTGTTGAATAGAGGATATCCCATTATGAATTTAATATTAGTATAAACTGCCATTTAGAACATAAGCTCTTCATAAAACCGTTACAAAACTTTCCATTCATTTGATAGAACCAAGCACTTTATTTAAGTATGATCTGGGAGTTTTAATATTAAGCTATTCTCATAGTTATTAATTAACCACTCCCCATAGTACAATGATTCTACATTCAGCTAAGTGATAGAGGTTATTTCGAGTCATCCGATTTAGCCTTATTACAGGTGGAACTATTACTGCTAATAACAAGAAAGTCCTCCTGCGTGAACGCAAGAGGCATACCGCCGGGGAATCATGTCCCTAAAAAAATTTCAAAAAAAAATTTCAAAAAAAAAAATTAAAAAAGAAAAATTTCAAAAAAAAAAATTTTAAAAAAAAAATTTTAAAAAAAAATTTTAAACATTTTTGGGGGGGTACTTGGGGTGAGTACCCCCCTGGGACTGAGTACCCCCCCAGGACTGAGTACCCCCCTGGGACTGAGTACCACCCCCAGGACTGAGTACCCCCCTGGGACCGAGTACCCCACCCCCTGGGACCGAGTACCACCCCCAGGACGGAGTACCCCCCCCGGGACCAAGTACCCCACCCCCGGGACTGAGTACACCCCCAGACCAAGTAACCCCCCGGACCAAGTACCCCCCCGGGACCAGACCTGAGTACCCCCCCCCCTAGTTGACAGACAGACAGGTGTAAAACTATTACCTTCCCTCCGTACTACGTACGCGGTCGGTAATTATGGTTTATTCTGGGAGATTTTTCTACGAAAAGCTCATTTTCTGCTATATGGTACTCATCATGTGTAACCTTAGAAGATTCTCATTAACTGTTTTCATTCGAGGAATACACTTGGCAATATCTGTTTCAAATTGCGTTAACCATTATCTTGATTAGGTTATGTTTTCATACCTGTCTGTCCGCTCACAGGAGGTGGGAGGGGGACACCCCAGTCTATGGTCCCTGGTCCTTTTCCAGGGGCAGAGGAGGGGGATGTGGGAGGTTGGAAGGGGTACCCTCCCGGACAGGACAAGGACAGGGGTATCTCCACAGACAGGACCAGGACAGGGGTACCCCCTCCCTCCTCCCTCTCCCCCACCCCAGACATGACAAGCCACGGACAGGATATGCTGCGGGCGGTACAGCTCTTGCGGTCACGTAAGAGGACTTTCTTGTTTTTTTTAATATTTCATGCAGATTGTCCCACGTCCCCCCCCCCCCATTGATAAAAATCTTTTCTTTCCAAAAGTTATTCTGAAACAGAAACAAGAGATTTTCCCATTTATGCATCAAGCAAAGTCTATGGTTAGTGATTGTATTTATGTGAAAGTAATGCAGGACTAAGAGGATATATTTGTATAAACTCAGGAAAATAATGAAAATATTAGAGAAAAGTTCTAATTCTTGTTACTCTATCCTGAAAACTTTCTTAATTTTTATGACTGTATTCCAGAAATGTGTCGTCCCTGAGCACGTCGCTATTGAATTATTTATTCAAACTCACACTTTCTGGCGTTAGAACAAGACATGTATCTGTATTGATGTCTGATTTGTTCGGATATATGTACTTTTTGAATCAAGCAGCTGTAGCGAATCATTGCATGGAATTTAAGTGAATGCTCTTTTGGATGATTCCATGCGCGTGAACATAAAGCTGACACATCTATTCTTAAAAACCCATGTTCGGAGTCCAAAATAGAGACACAGCAGTAGTTTATGAGATTTACTACCTATTCAGAAATAGAATGCAATTTTTAAGAGTTATTTAAATTCTGAAGATAATTAGTAATAAGTTATTTAATATTTCCAGTATTTGCTAGATTGTATGTGATTCATCAAATATTCAACACATACAATGAGTAGAAATCCACTTCTGGATCTTCTAGATCTAAATGCGTATCGTGAAAAACTAGATTGCTATCATATATAAGTTGAAAATCCTAAATGTACTGTCCAGAAGTAACATTCCGATTAGTGAACAAGTGGAAAAAATAACAAATTATATTCCTCTGGGTTTGCTCTTACATCTGACACCATTCAATTTCCTCTTCTTCAATTTCATTAGCAGAAAGTAATTTGTGTGTCAATCCCAGGATATGAGAGATACGAGCTACAGAATCAATCGAGATAGGGTAAAAATACAAATATATCAGATAGCAGATCTGTAGAAAAGACATATTGGCTTTCTTAGTCATGGCACATACCACAGGAATTGTTATTTCCTTTTCTTGGGGCTTCATTGAAACAGGACTCATGCAAATTTGATAGAGCTTATTTCAGGCCAAGGTATTGCAAAGTCTTCTTTCCACTGCAAAAATATTTGACTTTCATGTGAGTTAGAGTTTCTTGGAAGCGTTTTCCTTTTTTTATTCTTGTTGCCTTTATTCTTATGAATTTGTTTTCAAATGCGAAGTCTTTTGCGCAGAACTGAGCTTAATTTGATGCCCAAAATTATTTCAAGCACTCGCCTGAGATTCTATACAAGCACTCCCTTGAGACTCTTTGCATTACCGAATGCACAAAGTGGAATCAACATTGTCGGAAAGTTTCTAGACAAGCGAGTTTTTCCTAATGAAATTCTGTAAAAATTCTACAGAATTCATTATAAAAATTTGTAAAAATTGGTATTTGAACCCACTACCTCTTGCTTAAGAGTCAGAGGTAGCAACAGAGCTTTACAGAGACACAGGTAACAGAGAGAATGTTTAAATTGGATCCCAATTCATGCTTAAGTAATTCTACGAATCTATAGAGGTCTACAGAATGCAGCTTTATAAGAAAACCTCGAAAAACACCTTACCAGGTTGAAGGATACAGCTGGAAATCTCAAATGCCAGAAAAAAAAGAAGTGTTAATTTTGTGTAGTTTAAAAACTGTAAAATACAATATGCTCTCAATGTCAACAGAGATAATTCGATGCTTCCGGCAGATATCGATTTGTGCAAGAAATTAGTCAAAATGAGATGTAATTAACACAACCGATTTATTTAACCGAGGACTACAATACACTGTGTCACTCCTCCAAACGCAACCGTTCTTTGCAGATTTACTCCGCATTATCCCCAACGTGCACAGCTTTTCTAGCGCACGAAACAATCATATTGAGTGGAGAACAACTCGAGAAAATTAGATATCAGTCTCACTCGGTATTACCTGTTGTACCTCCTTGATAGGCATGTAATTACCTAGCAACGGTTGTTTTTAATTGCGTTGCGTTGCGCTGCGCTGCGTCACAAATCTGTGAAAGCGCCACTGAAACGAACATCAAGGCAGAAGAAGACACCCGGGACAGTCATTTATTCACTGACTCCAGTGACGGCTCCAGGATTTCCCAGAGGAGGGGGCGCCAGCTGCAAAAGTGAGGGCGCCAAGCTATTATTTTGGCCAATTTTGCCCAAAAACTGCATGAAAATAAAAAATGGACACAGAGAGGCCGCCCTCCTCGGATCCACCAACGGACTTGTTGTCGCTCAAAACAAGACTGTGTGTAATATTCAGTATTTTTACCACCCTCATACGTGGTACGACGGGAATTCAATGTTTTCAGTTTGTTCGTTGTTCACGGGGGCATCCCCTGGTCCTGTCTCTGGTTCTATTCGGGGGGGGGAGTGGGGGTACAGAACGGGTCTAATCCCAAACAAGGCGTGGCGTAACCCCACCTAAGTAGGCCATGCTACAGGCAGTATGCCTCTAGCGGTCATACAGGAGGACTTTCTTGTTTACGATTAGCCTTCTTGAGAAGCATCGTCTAGATTAGGTAATAACATGATATATCCCAGTACTTTGGTTGGGCAATAACATGATATATACCGTATCAACCAGATCTTTTGCAAAATGATGAAGTTTTTGTCTAATATTCAGTTGGTACCCGGAAAAGATATCACACAAAATAGCTCACGGGAGACACAATCATGATAATTAGCAATTTCATGTATGAATTGATTTAATACTCATCTTCCTTGTCAACTTAAACATTCTAAAGGCGAATATCCTCCGCTGTTAAACCGGCTCAAAGCGCTGCATAAACCGACAGTAATTAGATCCCAGTGACATGACACAGAGACGAGGCATGAAAGTAGCGCTTGTTGCATGTGTAATCAACTTGCGCACTTACCGCAGGGTCGGGGGCTACGTCTGTCTTCAATGTAAAATTAATCCCACTGAGTATTATCCAATGTATATCAATGAGAAACATAGCCTTGTGTATCTGATAGAAGGACGTTAATTTGCTATGATGAGAGGCACAGCTGACTTGTGCTCGGTTATCATAACGAAAATTGCGGTGGCTATTTTTGGTGTGATGGGAGTGTGTATGGGCCATGGTAATTTAATAGATGATATATATGTATGTATATTTATGTGTATGTTCTTGCCTTGAGGTTAATGTGAGATTACTTTTCCTTTTACGTTGCTTGTCATCTCTACAATGAGGGATTTGTTTTCCTTGTCTCTCTCCCTTTTCTGTACTCCACTTGTTTACCAAATATGATTTATCTGTACCTTCGCGCTGATCTTAGTGGATACATTTTTCTGTACAACACAGTTTTCTGGAGGGAAGAGTTCGGAGCATTTAGTTTAATTGAGTGCAAGATGACATTGCTGATGTCAACTAATCTGAATGATACATGTAAAGAAGCGTCATGTAATTTATCAGAAATGTTGACGAAAATACACTATTCCTATCGATACAGAAAATATGTGCTTTTTAACAGAAGGTGACTAAGTTCTGAAGAGCCTAACTTGTTATTTTCTGACAATGTGTATGTGTATTTATTTGTTCTGTTGGGGCAGAACAAAACCCACAAGGCACAGTGAGTAATCAATGTTTCCTTTCCTTTCTGCAGTTAAAGGTTAAAATAGCTGGAAACCTCAGCAATTTACTGTTATTACTCCTGTCACCATGTCTAGCCTGTGGTTCCATGCCAGTCACCTATCAATAATGCAGTGGGAGGTACAAGAAGAGTTCGAGTTGGATCTAAAGGCTGATTTACACTTACTGAATGCGAATGCTGACATGAAATCATTAGAAATTGGTCTTTGAAAATTTTCAATGTATAATTTGAAGGTTTACAATTCACATTGAATTAATTATGACACAAAGACAGCATTTTGTTTTCAACTTCAGACGTTGGTTTTCATTTCTGTCCATTCACACCAACAAAAGAAACAGGTCTACAGACTTTAAAAGTTTAGCGTCAATAACATTAGATATGACGTGGTGACGTTGGCAACGTCCACAATGTTGACACGTAAAATGGCATCACTAAAATATGTCACTGAAAAAGAAATCAACTCATTAGACAGCTAATTATCATAAAACTGCCAGAACGTTTCCCCAAAATCCCCTGGGCCGCCTGAAACAATCGCTAAGCTGACTCCAAAAGAGCCAGCAATGAAAATACTCGCAACTGATTCGAATGGTGTGAACAAGGCTGAGTGAAACTGTGCAATTGCATTGTTTTCCTTTCTAAATGTCACGTCTAATGCAACGTTTTTGCTGACAAAATACCGAAGTTTTTACGATCCAAATGTCATAACATAATCCTTCCACTTTAGTTTCTTTAGACAAAACCTGAGGGGATAAACTAAGCTCTAAAACTTTAAATGTTACGTTTGAAAAACAAAACACGGGAAGACCCAATACAGGGAATTTCAATCTAAATATCATATGACTATTTTCAAAAGTTTTTCAAAGATATTCATGGCAACTTAATGGTCCATTCACACCAACTTTTTTCTCAACCTAAAACTATTGCGATCGTAAATCAATCACAATCGCAGAACAATGGGTACACAAATGATCCTTGAACCTAATCGCAATTGCAAAAAGCTGGTATGAATGCATCCATAGGGTACAGTACCACCCAATTTATACGAATCGTAATCGCAATAGTTTTAGGTTGAGAAAGAAGTTGGTGTGAATGACCGTAACGCACATAATCCTGTTCTCGTCACCGGCCTCGAATTTAATTACACAATGGGAGATATTTTATGTCTTTGGAAAGTAACTCCTCATAAATTTCAATGCGTATGAGCCATCAAATTGATTAGCTCGAAATTATACAGAAAGGTTTCAGATGACAAACAAGTATGTTTCTTTGAAATGTCCACAATTTGTTTGGGCATAAAGTTTTCAATCACTTGCACATACTACACTCTGGAGGAACATCACAAATTTCTGACGAAAACAGAGATATCACTAATTTCTGACTTTCTGATTACCATGTAAGTCTATGGGGATTTCAGTTTTCCAATGGTGAAGACTTTACTGGTGACATTACAAATGTAATTCTTCAAATAATAATTGTATATTAGTGTTCTGAGCCAAGTGACATTG
>JBCAUG010027220.1:0-10427 GCA_038406175.1 Haplosyllis leylae
CACGTAATCTGACCACATTTGCCTATGAGATCTCTTCACATTGGTACCATGTTACTTTAAACAATGGATCCCGTGCAAAGGTATCACTAATTGGGGCATGCCTAGAAAAGACACTTTGCAGTTCTACCGTACTTGTCAATGGCGCATCCAGGAGCAGTAAAGGGGGTCGTGCCCTATCCTTGCAAATGGATCAAGAAAAAGATGGATGCTGTACAGATGTTCATGTAAGCTTGTTAGACCTTCCACCGAGTTTCTACATTTGTAGCCCAACAACACCTTACGAGTGAGTAGCGGGGTAAATATTCTTCAGTGCTTCAAATAAGGTAGCGATGGCAATGTTCTGCCAGTTCTGGTATTGTTCAATTAAGTTGCCGACAAAGCAAAAGAAATCTCTTATTCAACTTGATAATGATGCATCTGGTAATCTTCTTTTCATAAGCCTGAGATCAGCAGATTTCTTCATCTTAAAACGACTTCCTAATTTTCATGATTTGATACAAATGGGTGGCAGACACGAGATTTCCTGTAAACAAATCTGTTATTCTAATTGATAATGATATATTAGGCGGGCTTCCTTTCATAAACCTGAGATTAACAATTATTTCTTCATCTTTGACTTAGACTGTTCGAGAGATTTCACTTGGTGACTGACTACTTGAAATGTAATAAAAGTGCAGACCTCTGAGAAACATATTTTTTGAGTGTCGGTGAGGAGCTTCACAAAGGGCATGTATAACAAGCCATTTAAGGTTCTGGTGATGTATGGAAAAGTACCAGTCTAAGTCATTGGATTCGCCACTTAGAAGCCTTATTTGCTCCCTACTCATGCACAGCTTAATCATCCAAATATCACAAATGGGAAGCAAATAAGTTAATCAACCCATTGCGAAAAAACGCCAATATAAAATTCTTAAGCGGAGAAAAAGCTTGAAATAATTTGACGAAAGCCACAATTGAATCAACGAGACTTTTGACAGATAAATCATGAACTGCGCACAAAACTTTCCTTCAGGGAACCAACCAACTGGCATGTTCATAAACATATTATTGCCGTTATCGTGATGTTCTATATTTCATATATGATGTTTCTACTTCTCAGGGGTAACCTTGTAATGAAAGGCTTCAATCTTAATACAGAAAGATTAATAACACCGGAATGTTTACGGAACAGCTTCAATGTAGTAACACTTACGCGTGAAGAAATTAAGATAACATTTAATGACTCCCCATATAGTGCTTGTGTACATGTGTCGCACAATGTAATTAGTTTCAGAGCCTATTATATCATCCTTGATGATGTTCTGACATTTGACACATTAAGAAGAATTTTGAACAGATGTACAAAACATCCATTACTTAAGCCTTGGGAGAAACCTTACCCCACTGAATAAGAATTTTTCCCGCAACTGCTGAACGTTCAATGCCCAAAATGCATTGGCTTGAAAAGGGCATGTGAAAACAGAGTTTTTACTCTAAATCACTTCTTGATCTTTTGAAATGTACGTAATACAGTTCATGTTTCCATCCACCAAAACTGGTCTGTTTGAGGACATGGGCTTTTCAAACAGGTGTTTCCGTAAAATATTAACAAATATGTTTTATTTATTTTTTCTATGACTATTGCGAGCAGCTTCTGCTTTTTCAGTTAAATCCACATTTTACATTACATTACTAAAGGAAAATTGCTCCGGCGGATAAATCATCCAATACACAGTACCAGGAACTTTTACATTATAGAGTCCATTAAGCCTTGCAAAAGTCTTCAGCCTACTCAAATATGTGATCTACTTCATTTCTACAACTTTAGTAAAGCTAAATCATTCTTACACAAAGCTTTATCCCACTTGAAATGATTCCCGTAAGGAGAAGTAATAGATTTAAATGGCAAGGCGTTAATATATCAACAAAGTACATTTCCCACGTTAAAAGGCACGACCCACTCAGGATTAGTTTCCCACTTGATTAGTTTCTTCGATCCTTTCATACGTGGAACAATAAAAGAAACGTAAAGACAGAGAATTACAGCAAGATACTCTAGTAAACTGATACATATCTGCATCATAAGTTTTCTGCCTTTCGCACAAGTCAGGGTAGGTCGACTAGTGAAACAATGAAGCGTAAGTTACCATTTTGAGCCAGGACACAAAGATTGCTACTCTTGGTAAATCGTTGCTTCATTTGAAGCAACACTGTGCTCTCACCAAATTCATTGGAAACATTTTGAAACGTTTTACCTCACATGGACATCCTGGTCCGTGATCCAATACAAAGTCGCCGTTTTGTTAAATACATGTTCTTATTCAATGTTGGTAAGTGATGGCGCTGCGCACAAAGTTGTCTTTGCGTCACAGAGATCATGTGAATGCAGCACGTGACTGACTGAATCCGATCTTCATTACAGTGCTCCCCAAGCATTTTAATGTTCTTCTCCCAGGGGAGAATTAAATTAACCACTGTGCCCTTTGTGTCCATTATAATACGTATCATAGTCATTAAAATGTTGCGTCAGTGATACGTCATGCAATTTTTTGAAGGTTTCTCTGGTTCAGCATTCCATAGACTATCCAGGGCAGTAAAACTAGGATGAATAGAAATGTGCTCAGCGGGAATACTCATTCGCGATTGATTTGGTCGACTTTCCACTTTGACTAACGTGTATCTATTAGGGCCCGTTTACACCAAGCGTCAATGCTGGATGACACCACCAATGTTGGTCTCATTCAAAACAATACACTTGCGACAGAATGGGTTGCAACGCCATTATGGAGCCACTCCATTTGTCTCCTTTGTTTTCAATGAGACCAATATTACTGGTGTCATCGCAGCGTTGACTCTGCTTTGATGCAGACCATTGGTGTACGGGACCTTACAGGTCATTAGGACTTATCCTTGGTAAATATACTAATGATTTATTTGATATTGACCTACAAGGTTGTTTCAGTTGTGTAATATGTTGAACATTTCTACCCCGGCCTTGGTCTGAGAAAACCTGGACCGGGATCTCATTGATTTTTGCAAAACTAAGTGTGGAAAATAGCAGGACTGCTTCAAATGGTTTCATTTGGAAACCAAACCTCCGCTTTGACCAAAATGTTTCCATTGTTATGGATTCTATTTGATTAATATTAACCAAGAATAGTCTGGTAACACGTTGGAAGAAATGATATCATCTGGGTCTGACACCCCCGATCTGGCAAAACTTTAATCGACCATTGCTAATTACACAGGGAAGTACGTATTCGTTATTACTGGTTGATAACGATTGCGAATGCGAAAGTGATGTTACAAACTCACAATATTTATGAGGCAAATCTACAATTTATTGTGAAGTTGTTATCGACATTAAGTTTACCACCTCGAATTCACTAGGTGTGAACTGACCCTCCTCAGAAGCTGAAACGTCTTTCGTTAGTCGCTATGAGGGAACGAAGTCCACTGAAATGGTTCCCAGGAACGTGACACTGATGTAATAAATATCCCACACACAGTGTCACTGGTTCCGATTTGGCATAATCAGAGCCAGTTTGAGATTCAAGGAAGCTACGATTAGAAAAGAGGGACGCATCCGTTCATCTAATGGGTTACTTAACTCAGGAATAAATAACATGATACGGTGAAACATTTCTGCTTCAGTAAATTAGAGTCTCTTTACATCAGTCATTTTGACGATAGAGAAGTGATTCTGATTTCAAAAAACCGGTGAGACTTAAATCCTTTACGCACAAATTTATAAGTGAAATTTCCAATCTAAATCGATTTTCTTTCCCGAATTTCGCCAAAAAACGATGCCTTTGAGAAAAAAAACCTCACTTAATCCTTCTGTGACCTGTGGGTTTTATATTTTTTTTTTTCAAAAAAAAGTTCTTGATTGGGATTGGGATTGTAGAATTTGGGTATGGCAATTACAAACGAATTAGGTTCTGCACTCATCTTTTGCAATTTCTATTCATGCTCATTCAAACAGTAGTTATTCGCGCTATTTATCGTTATGTCGTGATAGTTTATTCTGACGTCATAGGGAACAACAGAAAATTCGTATCCTTGAAAAGTCCAGGCCAGGGCACAATGACGTCCTTACAAAATTGAGCCCCAGACCACAGAATATGATTCAGCTATGATGTCAAAGTAAATCCGAAGTAAGAAGGTGACTCTGGAAAGCCAACAGCGAATGAATAGAATCTACAATGAATACGCCTTAATTGATTTCGCTAGCCCCTAATGTGATGCAATGAAAGGTGACCTATCCCATTCACAAAGATTATGCTGTCCTCATTACTTCGTCACAAAGCAGATTGATGTCAAAGGAATTAACCTTGTACCCTTGTGTTACCGCTACTACTATCTCTTAGCATGCCTAATTTAAGGACGAGGACTGTGTCGAAAAGTTCTCTTTCCTTTAGTTCAGCTTCCCTTTCAATTTCTTACGAGATCCAGGTGAAACGAGAAGCTTTAATGTTCGACGGCCTGTGGAGAGAAGCTGAGATTTAAAACCCAACAGCTTCAGCTGAACTCGTCGACCTCTTCTGCACAAAAGTAAAGTTCAAATCCATGTTTCACCACTATGTGGTGGTGACGTCGTCGCGGTGTCTGGGTGGTCGTGGTCGTGCTGACTACTGTTGATGTTAACACATTAGTAGGAGAATCCGCATTCATTACTGAGGACATTATGAGGTTCCCTCAGCAGGAGAGTATCCTGAAAGTGACGCTACAATTTCGAAGACTGCAGCATTGTGGACCTTTTAAACAGCAATTAGTCTCAAGAAAGTGAGTGCATTGTGCTGTCGAATTAACGTCCACATACAAGACATTTCAGGATACGAATCATCATCACTGTTGTTAAATTGGTATCTTGATGTTTTCGCAAAAAATTACAATTCTTGAGAAACGTTCAGGACGACTAAGGATTTCTCACACATAATTTCGAACTAATCTATTTATTTTTTTTTCAAATACATTGGAGTCCATGAGGGATTACTGGCCGCAGGGCAAGAACAAATTTACACTTTTTGAATCAAATTAAACGCCCAAAGATTCCGTACAAAATACACTAATAATCTTGCAAGAATGGATCTGCTTAGTGTTCGAGTTCGAAGAAAGATCAGCTTCAGCAAGGTGAAAAGGTCGGAAATCAAAAGTTCCAGTTTTGAAGGCTCAAGTCGATGTGTGAAACCCTGGACAAGGTACGTAATGTAAAATTCCCGAACAAAACTAGATCGCTGTCCCCATTTGGTAGGATGCCGTCGTGTTTGGATCCTGTCGTTTCGATAAGCATTTCGTCTATTATCATTAAGTACCTGTCTTGTCATTCAGCCTCATGTTAAATGTGTCGTAAAGGAGGCATAGACATTGAAACAGACTTTTATATCACAGCCTGTTCTTGCTTAGGGTAGTTGTATCATAAAGTTTGGAACATCATTCTCATTCTAAATTTTTAGCAATAATGTTTTTCGCATTATTAAGCACACACACATACACAAAATATCAGACAGTGTAATGAGGTGTACAAAAATGGCATTACGTGTAACAGATCCAAGGTAGGGTTACGGACATCATGTCCGTTTGAATTACTGTGTTACTTCTTTTAAAATTACAGTGATTAATACATTTGTATCCGCATATATCTGTATTGGTCTGTGTCTAAATTTTTCTACAGCTGCATGGTTTTTACACATCAACCCGCTGTTCCTCGTGGGGACGGTTTTCTGCGAGTGCATAACTCGACAACGGCGATGACGTCAATTTTTCACCAAAACAATAGAACGTTGGGTGCTACAAAATGCATCTATCATAATAGTAAATCGGTGGTAAAGCTCAAGGCAAATATTTGCCTTTTGCTTTTGTCCACTGCGAATAGCCCTACGTTGTTATGCAATCTCTCATTACAGAGAGAAGCAAAGAAGGAAAGTTCATTATGTCAATAGGTAAATACTGTTGATCAATCTTATGTTGACCGAAAAGTCCGACCCTGGTAGTGCGCAATATTTTCCGGTAGTGATGGGGCTTACCCAGCCACAGACAGGACATGATATCCGACAGCAATAAGCGAACCAACCCACATGTATTGCGCAATATCTCTTGGATGGATATTGCAGTGGCGAATCTAAGGTGTTGCCAACGGCACCCGTTCCCCCTCCACGGACCAAATTTTCTTTTTTCAGGGTTTTAAGTTAAAATATAGAGTGTTGGAACCCCCGTCAGGGTTATTGTCCTCTCCTAAGAAAATCCTGGATCCGCCCCTGTATTGTTGATAGCTTAGGCGTTGAATGTGGTTGAAAAGTGTAGAGATTTGTTTGTACAGCCATTGTGACTCCTAAAGCACAACTTCTTGAAAATACCAATTCACCATCCTACTGTCCTCCTTAGTTTCGGGTTTAATTAACATACGTGCTTTGGCCTCCCATGGTGTGATGGTGTCACCAGTACATTTTCATTGGTCTGCTGCAGTAAGGTTAACGCGCCAACACACAGAAAGTTGTATCCTATGGTTACTACATTCATGCAGGCATTCGTAACCTCCAGTGGTAATAGGGTTAAGCATTCGAATGATAGTGTTATCCTCAGGAGGTAACGGGTTAACAAACAACCCCACAGGCTTTGGTTTCCTACAGTGGTAACGGACCTGTAGATCTTGCTGTCCTCAGGTGGCAACAGGTTAATCACGTTGTAGGCTGCTTCAGATTCATTGTTTCCTGAGAACAATAACGAGCCAATACGTTGGTTGGTGTAATTGATATTTCTATGAAGTGACTTTCAGCAATGGACATGAGTCATTGTTACTTTTCATTCAAGTTTTCGTTAATTAATTAATGAAATTCCTGGATATGGAACCATGATAAATAACACTTCTTCCCACGACGAAAGATTGTGGAGAAAACTCACGTTAAAAAAACATGCGTTTTCTGCACGATGCACATATGTAAATGCATGTGAGTCTGATGTGACAATTACATTTAACAACAATGTACCTACCTACTTAAAGCTTGGTCACAAAGTAATAGGATACATTGCTCTCTAACTTAGTGCAACACTGAAAATTACTTGATATCAGAATGGGTTGCGTGAAAATTGATGAGAATGTCGGCACGAGAAAAAACACAATTTTGATGCAGTAAATGTCGCAGTGTGTGAATGAATCGACACCGAGACCAAGGCTACAATGGTTTAAGTTTCAGGATTTACCTTCTGATTGTGACCAAATCATTGCATTCCATTGAAACATTCTTAGCAAAATTCTCCGTAAATGTCTGGGTCAGATTGAAGAACCACAACGTATTTGAGAGGTAACTGACATGTGTTAATGTCTGAGTCTCAGTCAAGTGAGTCACAGTTAAGTTTAGCTGAAAACCTGAAAGTATGCCTTTCTTGTTGCAAATTTGCCATTTTTTGTACTTCCCCTACCCCTGTTCAATAGACAGGCGTGATGAAATATGGCAAATTCACTATGAGAAACTGCTCATTCACTATAAACTTCACCATTAGTAAGAATGATATGATAACCTTGACTAAGACCCAGACACAAAGACATTGTCTGGACACTTAACGCACTTCAGTTTACCATGCCTATGATTATGCGGCGAAGGAATCTAAAGTCTCTGGTTAACTGTGGAAAAGTTTCAAATGTACCAGCTGCTTGTTCGGAAAGCATTATGTCAACATATCAAGTCAGCAAACTCTTTATCAAGTTTTACGTAATTCAGAATTTTTTGGCTTTTTACCTTGAAATAACAAACATGTTTTCCATCATCGTTCTTCAACTGTTACAACTATTGCCATAACAGTCAAGCTATTTCATTAAATTGACTTAGAATGTCAAGGTGCGTATAAACTGTCTGTAGTATAGACCTGAAACTTAATCACCTCTCGGCAACTTGATGTGAAAAAAACATCTACAAAGCAACAAGAAATAACTATCAACACTTTAAAGGACAAGCTTTTCCTTATTTCCTAAAATGAAATTGAAATCCGTCAAATGTGAAATATAACTAACCAAAATGCGGTTATCTAGAATATGCTTGTTGTTACGTCCGCATACAATAACTATTCACTGATCTGTACTATTCACTGCTAGTGAATTCGGTCTGGTGTTCCCTTCCACGATTGGTGAATTGGAATTAACTTCAAATAGGGAAAATCAATTTCTTGCGAGTGAAATTGCAGACAATCCCACAACGATTAACAGTATATGAAATATCCTACAAATGTGATCTTATCATAATGAAATGGGCATCAATCAAAACATACCAGGAAGCTGTCAAGGTCAGGAAGACCCATTTACTTATTACTAAATAGGGCAGAAATTAATGAGTCTGATTGAGGTTTTCGTGGTTGGCCTTAACCTGCATTAAGTTAACTCAATTCATGGAACTAGTTTGTACTGGATACCAAAGAAATTATATCGTTTGGTAACCGATTTAACATGTACTTCCGTATGTCGAACTATTTTTTAATCTGAAAAGACTTCCTATGCAGGAGCAAAGATTATTCACTGCAAAAAATCATACAAGGAAGTTAGTGTCAAGTGAACTTTATAATCCTGGTAGATTCTAATAGATTTTCTTTTTCGAAAACTCGTACAAACAAAAGGTCAGTGTAACAATTCTCAACCGAATGGATTTCATTGATCGTTAACTACACGACACTGACAGATATATTACCCCAATTTACACAACATCAGGTACATGTATCAGTGGTAAGAAGGAAATCCACGGGAAGTTATGAGAAATGACAGAATCGTGTCACTGGACACGTAGAGAAACCGCAAAAAAACAGGTATTGTTTTGATAGACAAAGACGGTCACATTTCCCGGTTGAATGTTGAAGTGTAACGTTACAGCCCTCCGGACATTGACGTATCCAGGGATCAAACAGGAAAAAATGACCAAACATCATAATTACGCTACTAACGATGACTTACTCCTGCTTAGCACCTGCAGGGTTTCATTCATCTATCTGAGCCACTTCCCAACACAGCAGCACCATCGGTCACTTGAGAGCTCAGTAAGGGCGGAACCAGGATTTCTTGCAGAAATGGGCGCTCCTCTCCGGAGAAAAACTCTGTAAAATTAAAGAAAATTTTGCCGGGGGAACCTTCCGTATTGAATCCTCAACTACTCGGATTTACATCTTCAAATAATACGAGACCGAACTTATACCTGTTTAAATAACTAGGCTTATGGCTGTGGGTTCACTCACACTAAGCGATTGCGAATGTGACAGTCGGAAAGTGGTCCTATAATAGGATTCTGAATGCTGGTAGGTTTTGAGGTCAACTCCTCAAGTTTCGCCTCATTTCACTCTAAGAAACATGTGAGATTACAATTTTACAATGCTCAGAAACGAACTAAAATTCCTAGACCTAAAAACAAACAAGAAAGACCAGAAATCCAAAACAGGGGTTTCAGTGGCCCGACCAGAGCATCGGCGTCGTTGCCTGCGTTACTATCGGAAGGACTTGACTGATTTGAGCGGCACCATCCATACTGAGCGTTGGCGTTGATACTTAAAGATCGGTACAGTACTCAATTAATAGCGTTACCATGAACACAATTCAAAACTTATGTGTAATGCAATGTGATAACCGCCGCAAAAAAACTTTCTTAAAATAAAGGATGATTGTTTCCGGACGGCTACAAAAAAAAAACTGATCTGAGCCGAGACATAGCATTATGCCCATAAAAGGCAAACAAGCATATGTTATTCGAACCAGATCGAGTGTCGAGCTTTTGTGATGGGAAGAGCAGCTGTAGAAAGAGATCTATTGTTCGTTTCATAATGTCCTCGTAACAAAGCTGCAATTATTCCACGACAGAGGAAACCAAGCAAGGATACCATTCAACAAAGCTCAGTTGAATTAGATTTATTTTTCGAAGGAATTCATTCTCGTGTTGTGTTAAGGGCTGTTTACAGGTAACGACACCGTGACCGACCCCGTTCCCGTCACCGTCAAGTTTACATTGTGTTAATATATAGTAACGGACTGTTTGACGGGTAAAATGGGTTCCAGACCCATTCTGCCTGTCAGACGGCCCATCACCATTGGCACAATTATAAAACTTGACAGTGACGGGAACGGGGTTGGTCACGGTGTTGTTAGGTGTAAACAGACCTTTACTGTTGAAACTATGTCTTATCGAATGTGTCATTTTGTGAACAAAATTCTTTTTTCATTTACATGTTTGGTGTCAGGCATTGCAATCACAAGGAACGGGATGCACATACCTATCCTTTAGACTGTTTTCCTTCTGTCTGAAAGCCAGGGTGTAGCATTTTGGTTCGCTCCACGTATTCCAGTACCTCGACAGGGGATACTCACACTATATAGGGGGCATTTTACATAGTCCCCAGAGCTGTATTCACATGAGGGGACCATTTTACAGAGCTCACGAGAATTGGATTATCGAGCAGCTCAAAATGCTACATGGGTATGT
>JBCAUG010027231.1:5548-24669 GCA_038406175.1 Haplosyllis leylae
GGAGGAAACCCCCCCCCTCCCCTCCCCCCCCCCCCCCCCCCCCCCCGGCAGGACCTGGAACAGGACCTGTGGACATGAGCCTGGGGTACCCCCAGTTGACAGATGCACACCTGTGAAAACAGTACCTTGCCATCGTACTATGTACGCAGGCGGTAATTATCTGTCGGGTGTAAATCTTTTTTGGAATAAGCGCAGGAAACTAATGTGTTTACACAGTGCGTCAGTGTCGACACTACTTCTGTGCTTACATCATTTTTGATGCTCCAGTTTATTGGTGGCTCTTTAGAGTCACCTTAGTGGTTGGTTTGCTCTTTTTGCCCCAAAATTGAAATTTTTGTGCCAGGTGGTGGGGATCCAAAAAAATAGTTTAGAACTTGCACTCTTCACATCCCTTTGCACCAGTCTTCTCACCCCTTCAACCCTTTGCACCCTTTCCACCAGCCTTTGCACCTGCTTTCACACCCTTTGTGCTATTCACACCAGCCTTTGCACCCTAAAACACTATAAATAGTGATGCACTGTGAAAAAGTCACCCTGGCCTTCAAAGAGGTAACATCTATGCAGAACTGTTTCATAGGGTGTCAAGGCTGGTCAAAAAGGTGCAAAGGCCGGTTAGAAAGTGCAAAGGGGTGTGAAGGCTGGTGAAAAGGGTGCAAAGGCTGGTGAGAAGGTGCAAAGGGGTACCAAAGTTGGTGAGAAGTGTGCAAAGGCTAGTGAAAAGGGTGCAAAGGCTGGTGAAAAGGGTGCAAAGGCTGGCGAGAAGGGTGCAAAGGCTGGTGAGAAGGTGCAAAGGTGTGCAAAAGCTGGTGAAAAGGGTGTGAAGGCTGGTGAGAAGGTGAAAAGGGTGAGAAGAGTGCAAAGATTGCCTTTGCACCTTTAGCATCCATGAGCCACCTGGTGAAACTTTCACTTCCTGATATCACTCCCTAGTTATTCACTCCAAAAATGGGTTACAACGCACAGAATTGTTTGTGTCAGGGGAATGTCAGGGAAAACAAAATTTTCTCCAGGTCAGGGAATTTTGGAAATGTGGCAACCCTGAACCCAAAATGTATGTAATACGTCAGCCAGGACGCTGTAATTATTCACTTTGATGCTGATGCGCAGTGTAAACGGACCCTAAGATTGCGTACACAACATTCCCAAGAATGAATATCAATTCTGAAGAAAGACTTCAGAAAGCGAAACTACCAAAATAATATGTTCTGGTGGCTCTCCTGGCACACGAATGTTACAGATAACACGTCAGATATATTTTAAATGTACATGTACCCTGTTTAACACTGCTAATATTTCGTCTTGATGATTTTTTGCGCAGGTGATGTGGTGCGAAGAAACATTAATATTGAATCAATATCTTCGATTTATTATCACAAACACTACAGTGTTGATTCCATTGAACTATGCTATGATTTTATGTTTCCAGTTTCGTATAATTTATAATAATTTTAATAATAATTTATAATTTAATGTTGAGAAAATCTTTGCATTTTAGTTGTGAAAGAGACATTAGAGAACAGAGGGTCACTGACGCAGATTAAGGCACGAATCCGAGCAGAAGTGTTCAATGCTCTGGATGATCAAACAGAACCACGACCTAAACTTAGCAACGAAAATGTACTCATAAATGAATTAATAAGAGAGTATCTGGAATTCAATAACTACAAATACACATCGTCCGTCCTTCAAGCCGGTGAGATTTAACAATAGTTTTCCTGTCACGTCAGTTTTTGATGAAAGCTAGATTGATCAAAGGGAAATGACGAGCCTTCAGTAAAATCAATGTCTTTAATCAAATTAAAATGTTCGAATTTTTTTTGTTTTCATATTTGTTAAATTACTTGCAGAGTCGGGCCAATCAGTTGCTCCATTAGATAGACAGTTTTTAGCCCAGGAATTAAACATACTGGATGACAAAGACGCACAAACAGTGTAAGTAGTCCTTTAATTGTGTAAGTATCGTATCATTTACATTGTGGAGACAACGTCGTATTTGTGTGCCGCTGCCAATGGTGATAGAAATGGGCATTATGGCAACAAGTGCAGGTTGTTCACATGTTAGCGGAAAAAGAATTTATCTTTAAAAATATACATCTGCACCTGCATCCTTCAGTGTATGACGCAGAGAAAACATTTGTGATAGTTGGGAATAGTTTAAAATCCGGTGTCCCATCACAATGTTGTATCCGTTGGCATGCCAACCCATTTTTCCTCAAAAAATAAAAAGAGAAAATAAACGGTAGTTGCGTCGAATGAAGGTAAAACGTGACAGACTTTTTGTGGTATTTACGACTGTCTTGGGTCAAGACTTTTTATGTAAAATCCTTTAAATGACGTTTATTCTTGGTTTGTAAATACAACTGTAAATTGCAGATAAAACTAATAATTTACTGATACTGATCTCGTTGTGGATAGTGTCAAACGAAAGTCAGTATTGTCCTGAGGAAGATGAAAGGAGAATGTCCAGATAGAGATCTCGTTGAAACTTTGCAAGTCACTTTTGGACTGTGTATGTTTTCTCATGGTCCTTTTCAGGCGGGATTCCTGTGATGCAATTTATAGAAATATCCAAACACAATACCTTTGTATCTCGAACCTGACTTGAGTGTGTTTCAATGTAGAATTTAATTTAAAGACTTTATTTGGAGAATTTGAAAGAAAATCAAACTTTGAGTATGGTTTCGCATAGCCATATAGTATCACAGTTTTCGGTTGAAGCCCGTTACACTTATCCTGCGTGTCTCGATAAGCAGCTGACCTCAATTTCCTAATATGGCATCCAGTTGAGCAAATACGCTCACCTTATTTCCAAATAAGGAACCCGGTTTATATATGGTAACACATACAGTACGTCGCCATGCAATTTTTCATATATTTACAGGTCTTATAAAATAACTGATTTAGTGGGTACTTACATGGAAAGGTCACACTAACCTCTGAAATTTTGTTTCAAATAATTCGTCTCAGTGAAACCCACTGCTTCATGTGCACCGTTGGCAGTTTTATTTGAGTCAAAATCTATGTTAATATTTTCACATCCCTCTGTTAAATTGATCTTGTGCATGAAAACACTTGTCATTCATTTTTGTACACGTACACATTTATCAACACTTAAAAAAAGACTCTAAAACAAATTTAAATTCTTCTTCCCAAAGGTTTATCATTATTTAAAATATTGTTTTAGACCACTATTATATGGAGTTGTGGCACATTTTCTGAGTCATAACAAGCCTGGGGGAAGAAGCGTCATCAGGTCAAATTCTTCAAGAAGAGCGGGATCACCAAGATCAAGATCTCCACGGTCAGGATCACCTAGATCCAGGTCACCGAAAAGAGAAATGTGTAAGATTTCAACTTTGTTTCAGTAATTTTGAGCATGACATATGCTCAATACGTGCGAAGTAGAGAACTTTTTAACATGATAATCATGTGACATACTCACAAATGTACAATTACAATCGATAAGAAACATGTGTGTAGAATCTGCCTCATTTTTTGTAGCGTGCAATGAAAATACAATACTGGGTTAATGAGAAAGATACTTTGTTGCATACGAGATTAGTTTTGACGGAGAATCTTTTCTGCAACATAATAAAAATGTAAACATCTTTTGATACATTACTAAAAGTGCAAAAAGGTTGCCATAATCTGTTTCGAACGTAATATCCAAGAAATTTTGGTGTGTTTTTTCTGAGTGAGAAAAAGAAACCTATGGGTCACAATAGATGAAGACCAGGTGAGGGCCTCCCATCTCCTTTAGCATCATTGCTTCAAGTGTTTGAAGAATGACTAGAAAAATCACAAGAGAGTGATTGAATTAGTGGTTAAGACTTTTATTTCAGTTTAGGAAAAATAGCGAAATACATGAGCATCGGTCTCGGAGTTTTGTCCGCAAATCGCTAGTATTTATTGTTACATTGAATATCATTCTGCAGATCTCCAGATGAAACACGTACGATAATGTCAAATTAAGCTTCACTTGAGAACACTTGAAGAATATGCTAAATAAATTACCATCCCTCAAGCGCGTATTTTGAAAGTGGTCCCAACTTATGTAGAATAAATATCATACAAGTTCATTCACAATGTGTGCCTAGCAACTTTCCCCTCATGTAAAAAATCATGTGTGAGCATGATGAAAAGCGTTTGGCATTTTACTCTGCCACGCAAAGTTGTTACGTGAAGATATTGCGATTAAAGCATCAACCTACTATATGAGCTCCACCTCAATTATTTTAAAATGAGATATACATTCTCTGCATTCGCCGGTAAATTTGAAATCAAAATATATTTGTGCGCTTTTAATAGGTAAACAATTTAAACGTTGTGACTTAATTTTGTGATAAGCTGAGAAGGTACTTCCTTGCATTTTCAGAAAGTTAATTTTCGCTTGAACCGGTTTTTTCTAGTAATGTTCGGATCCAAATTAGATGAGCTGTTACTCACATGCAACATGTGATGCACACGGCCCGATTGGTCGAAATATATTTCAAAGTTGTAATTTGAATCAAAATTTATGACACGCTTTCACTGTCCAAGTGAAACAGATTCCGAATTTTTTAACTTTTTTACCGACCACGTACGTAGTACGAGGGAAGGTAATATTTTCACCTTGTCTGTCTGTCCACCAGAGGGGTACTCAGGCCCACAGCCGGGGGCGATACACATGTACTCTTAATTTTTTGCAGCCGGTCAGCATGGTGGTCAGGAGCCGTTCATACTACATGGTGGACCGCTATGACTGCATTCATCTACACAAACGCGTTTCTATGCTACTAGGTAGATTTTTAGATCAAGAAATGTTGTCACATTTTATCCGAAAAGGATGGTGATTGCCTTGCAGGTGTCCACGGCGGTGATAAGTGAGAATCAAATTTTTCGACAAAAAAAAAGTTCCACGACGCATTTTCCAACGATTCCACGAATATGGTTATATTTTAACTTTTTATTGATTCTCTTTCATATGAGACACTTTTCTATGTACAACGACAAAGTAATTGTCATTTTTCAATAAATTGGTACCCAGCATGTGGATAGATATTGTCATAATTCAGTATTAGCATTGTATTAAATCTCGAACAAGGCACTAAGCAAAGGTATGTTCCTTCCTTCAAATTGTTTCGTAGTTATGTACATATCACAATACATTTGCTTGTACAATTCTCGCAAAGAACATGCGACAAATAAGAGAAAATGACGAAAAAAATAACTTGTTCAACTCGTTCAACAGCATTAAATAACATCATTTGCGGGAAGACCGCACCATAATAACACAACGTATTTGGTGCTAAAGAACTCTTAACGCCTGCTCTGAAGACCCTGTAGTTCATTTTCCAATACTTAAATGACTCCCAAAAAGAAATTTTGCTCGCGAACAGCGGTCATAGCAAATATACTGCGCCAAAAATGTAAAACTTTAACCTTGTTGTAGATACAAAATAGACAACAACACTACACGTTCTCGTGAACTGTTTCGTAATGCCCAGCCACCCGCAGCACTAAAAATGTTTACAAGACGGGGCATTATTCTTTAATTAAGGACAGGACAAATGCCTAAACTACAATAGCAGTTAAAATTAAATAAACTTAAAGACATTCATAACATAAAACAAAGAGACACTCATTCAAATATATTACTGGGATAACAAGTCTGTTCACTACTCACTGAAACTTTCTAACAATGGACTCAAATCCGTTGCAAGATGCTCTAAATTCACACAGTTAAAACATGGATTCACTTAGACAGCAAGTCATTATGTAAACATTCACTCCTACTTTACACTCATTTTCTTCAGATCATTTCTTTCAATATATACACACGTTTGCAACAGTAGTGTACAATTTTCTTTGTACAAAAATACTCTATTGATCAGGGTATAAACGTTAACTACTGGTTCACCATATTGGGAAACACGTATTTCATGATCTAAAGAAACTGATTTTAAGTGTAAATACGAAGAAAGATTTACAATAATCCCATTGCCTACTTGTGCAAGAGCAGAAAGTATCACATTATAGACTGCATTATGGAAATCGGCTACACGTAAGACATGCCAAAATTGAGCAAGTTTTGTACTTCTGTTTGTAAAATTACGGAATACCAAATCACTGGACTAGAGCCTGAACTGTTTCGTCTTGATTTTTTAATTTTATTTCGGAACACATCATGGCAGTGGATTGGAAGTTCATCTCAAGAAAGGCCTGTCCAATTCAGACATTCCACAATTTAAGGGTCAGTGTAGTTTCACTGTACTGATCTGTAAATTACTAGGTTTAAAAACTAGTGAACTCTGACCTCTGTCTGACTGCAACACCATAAAATCACATTTTTTGCATCCTTCACTACCAAAAACATATCCAGGTCTTCCCTTGTACACCTAATACAATCCTTAAATGTCAGCTAAATCTTGCAACAACTTGCAAGTCCAGGTTATTGATACTCCTTTCATCCATTAATAGTTTGTTTTGATTATATCTGCCGTGAAGAACATCATAATAAAACCTTGGATGTGACTAGTAGCTTCAGCAACTTTATGTTTTTTCACACAATTTCTCAACAGACTCGATCCAAAGCATAAGGAATTTGCTGACAATTGAGACCTCAGTATGAACATTGTCATTTAAAAATATTTTTAACCTCCGTACAGTTGCAAGATCTTTTTTAACTCCTCAAGCTTCTGTTACAGAACTGTGGATCTCGTTCCTTCATTTCAACCCTACGCTTTTCATCACCTGTACACAAAAAAAAGGATTTGCAATAGTACCAATTTCCTGGTGTTCTTAATTTCATATCAGCGGGATAATTCCAGTTACAAACCTGCTCATAAACAGTCCACGCCGTGGCCGCCATAAGACTTCGTCGCAGGATGCGAGGCACAAGTCCTCTAAGAAATCCGCTCGCGCCGTCCTTCTGCAAACAGAAAATGCACATTTTACAAACACCAACACACACGAACGCATCAACATCAAAAATGTCTCCTGCCTTTCACAATAAACGTGGACGTTACATAAGTGAAACAAGTTTATTATATATGCGGCTGAAGTCAGGTAATTACCCGAATTACACACACTGAATTTGGTTGAATTAGAACAATACAAGGATCAAACTTAACCATTTTCAAAACACTACAAGGCCATGCCAAACCATTTCTGGAATAATAAAAGACCAAATGCAACCATTTCTAGAACAGTACAAGGCCAAACTTAACCATTTTTAGAACAATGCAATCATCCAATTTCAGGTGAACTGAAATTGGTGTGTGTAATTCGTGTAATTACAGTAATTCAGGTACGGAGTTTAGGGATAAATCAGTTTGTAATTCCCCTATGACATCACAATGCCTGATTGTGATGTCATCTACTTGGGGAATCCCTTTTGATCTTGTAAACAAATGATATTTTTTTCAAGTTTTTATCAATTTTCACAAACAAATTAATACTTGGACATAAATAATAAAGATTATTGTGAGTTTCTTTCAGGAATATACAGTTTTGGATCCTGAAGGACAAGCTTGAGTTTATTTCCTGAAGGGCCAATGCCAATAATGTGTGTTTACTGCGAAAAGCAGGAGACAGTAGAAAACGCTACAAACCTCATAGATGTGCAGACTAACTGATTTCACATTAGAAAACCTGTTTGGGTACAGCTGCATGTGAGTCTTTATTACATCGAATGGTTGGGTCAGGAGTGCTGCAAAGCAACCCGATACGATACCGCAGCTAAAGTTCACCATTGGTCCTGGGGTTTCCCAGCCTTCACCTGATTTATGAAAGAAAGAAAAAATTGAATATAGCTTTATCCGTCTGTGGACATATTGACAATGCAGTTTCCTTCCATATCGTTTCATCTGCAGGCATGCTGTTACAAGAAAATAAACACAGAATACTACTGTGATACACTGGCGTCAATGTGCAACACGCGCAACGTGTTTTCGTTAAATCTCTCAATGTATCGCTCAAACTTATGAGTTGAATCTTTCTTCCACCACACGTTAATTTTTTTTATGTTACAACTAGAAAAACACACCGAAGCATGCAGTTTTGTTCCACTTTTTCCTTGCACTCAAAAAGCCTTTCAAACTGCTCTACTTACTTAATACTACATGTGCCCTTACCAAGCACAATACAAACGGCTAACCAGTATACAGCGTTTTAAGTGGTCCAATACAGTCACAGAACTTTTACCGTGACGCTATTGTCAGTGACTGGAACGAGATAATTATCCAATGCTCCAGATATCACTTTCAGTTTCTATCACTAAAATGGCGTTTTATTACGATTCAAATGACCCCCACTAGTTTTATTCTACTTCACTGTAACTGTATCTTGTCGAGCATCGATACAATGTGTTGTCTTCAAAGATGAATGTAAAGCTATGAAATAAGACAAACGTCATTTAATTCTTTTCTATGCATAGTTTGTTGTTCCATTGGCACAAATATTAATTAGTCAAAAGAATTACCTCCCAGTCACTCAGTACACAGAAAGTTGACAGGCGAGATCATCATCTAAATAATATAAAATAAAGCCACATGAGTGGATTTGATCAGGATACTCCCTGCAACCTTTGACAGTGATGCAAGGGTCCATCAGTGCTGTGTGGATGTGCGTGAGAGAGGGTTAGCAGCCCGTAGGGAGGGAAACAATAGTAGGAGGCACATCCAAAAGGTAGATCCATACTTCCTAAAAGTATTAGAAAAGTACAAGTATCAATAACGACATATTTACCTACACCGACTAGCCAAAAAAGGAAACAAACTTACATTGACTAACAAACTTCCTGCTTTGGGTGTAGAACATCAAGTAAATTCCTGAGAAAGGAGCATCTCTCAGCAATGTTGCCGACAGTCCACTGTAGAGACCTACAATTAAATCACGAGGTGTCACTGCCATCCAGTCAAAGAATTTTGAAACACATGGTCTGAAGAAATTTTATTGATGTAAACTCAGCGGGCTTAATTACCTTTAGCACCTTCAAGTCTGTAGATGGAAACTAGTGCGTCCCTTATTCCACTGTATCCAAAGAATCCGCTCTGACAAAGCAAATGAACAATTGAGACCAGATCAAATTTCACTTGCATCAACATATGACACTATTATTGTTCAAAGATGGTACTTTAAATTGTTGTAAACACAGTAAACATTTCAAGTAATTACCTCAAATCTAGTCTTAATGACCGTAAAAGGAAGAAGTGAAGCACCGGAAATGCATCGTGCTGTGGCACCCATGCAAACGGATTCCATGGCAGATGGATCTGTGCTCCTATAAAGAAACCACGCATATTAACTTCAACCGGTATTGCAAGGAATAAAACCAAACGCGCAACCGCTCCCCCCCCCCCCCGCCGCATTTTAGAATCATGAAGCTGCCCAGTAGAAAAAAATTGTGTGTCATTTTGTTATTCGCAGATGTAAATTTCAAATAGAAAGTCCTCTAAAGATATGACAAGGTAAATTTCTTTCATTCATCATCAGGTCAAGGCCAAACTAGTTCCCCTTCTGTCGTAAACATCACAAAAAGTACACTACTAACCCAAAGTTGGACCGTAGCCAATGGAGGGAGCTGAAGTACACGCCAATACCAGGAACAGTTCGAGAAAGTGACTGCAATAAAAATATCATGAAAAGTCAAAACACATTCATACAATCTGTTCCAAAATGTCAAAACATTGTGCTAGTGCCAAGTGCGTCCCTTTCATGGTAATGAAGGCATTTTGTTGCCGCATTTCTTTTTCTCTCCATCAAATGGCACGTCTAAATTGATGATAAGAGAACTATCACACCCCTATCTAATTGTAACTTATTAGCGGACATGAACTTCAACTTGGTTGCACATTAGAGGCCGAAGATGCAGCTTTTATGTCCAAATTGAAAGTCGTCTAACACTTGCTTAGCTACTTTCAATAAACCTGGATTTTCGCCCAGTAAACAACCCAGAAACTATTTGTTGTGTTTTTATTGTGGTTGCTGCAATTTCGCTTCTACCGATAGGTATGCGCGAACGATTTATTTTGTTTGATCCAATTAATGCGCTTTGAATATCACTGCTTCGTTTCTGATTGACTCCAAGAAGATTACGAGAATTGTACTCACAGGTGCCACACCTTTCCAGAAACCCAATAGTGTTTCATTGCGCATTACATTGACAACGACCGCACCGATTCCCGAACTTCGTTTTCTGAAAATTGCATGAAAACTCATTACACTATCACTACTGTTTGCAAAAACTTCAAAAAGGCACCTTCAGTGAAACGTTAGCCCTCGTTTACAGGCCCAAGACCTGAAGAAACATTAGATCAAAGGATACACACTATTACTTGATGAACCTCCGAGTTTCTATTTATGAGGATCTTTTCCTACCACACTTACCCTAATGCAACTGGACTCTGAATCCTTGTCTTTACAAGGTCTAGCGGCTGGAATATAATGGTGGAACAGGTGCCACTCAAGGAGCCGGCTATGAAAGATTTCATTACTGGTGACTGAAATAAGAGACAGAAACCTGAAACACACGATACTACGGATAGTTAGCTCTCGAATAAAAATTCGAGAATTAAGTGATCCTCTTGATGAAATAGTGCCATTTTTTGTACACATATTTAGCGTCATAATCTGGCATCATGACGTCATTCGAGAGCTTGGAAACCGTTGCCATGCAGGGTTACTTTATTTTATCATTATTTTCCTGTTAAAATCACAGACAACCCAGCAAAAGAAACACAAGGGTACATTTCCAATTCAGCCAACAGACCGCCTTGGCTGAAATATCTTGTCTCCATCTGTCATGCAGTGGAAGTAGCCTTAACTTGACTTTCATTGGCTAATTAATTAATTTAAAGCACGTTTCCAGTCTGGAGAGTCAAAAGGCACCAGCCAATGAAGTAGTTTTTGTCTCAAAACTCATTTGTGTGGGAGGTCAGTGCAGGGTTCTTGGAGAAACAAGATTTGGAGATTTTATTCAATTGGTACTGTGTTGGTAATGGTTTACTTCATATCGCATGATAGTTATTGGGTTTTCATGTTTTTAAATGGATTGGTATAAATAGGGTCATTGAAAAGGCAAGTGTTGTTGGTGGCTCGTTAGCGTCACCTTAGTGGTTGATTGAGCCTTTTTGCCCCAAAATTTTGGGTCTGTGGTGGGGACCTATGAATGCCATTTTTCTGCTGGGTGAATGTAGATGGGGGTGGTGGTTTTACCTGCAGGTGGTGGGAACACCTCAACACTACATTATGTAATTGAACAAATTTTAACTTTTTGTGACCTAGTGTGATGGGGACACCAAAAACCTAGTTTACACTACCCTCACACCCCTCGCACCTGCCCTTGCACCCCTGTTCCTGCCCTCACACCCCTCACACCTATCCTCACACCCCATGCACACTCACACCCTCACATCTGCCCTTGCACACTCACACCTGCCCTTGCACCCCTCACACCTGCCCTCACACCCTTTGTGCCATTAAACCCCTCACCTCCCTCACACCTGCCCTCACACCCCTTGTGCCCTCACACCCCTTGCACCTGCCCTTGCACCACTTGTGCCCTCATACCCCTCGCACTCCTTGCAGCACTTGCATCTACCCTCACATCCCTTGCAACCCCTCACACCCCTTGTACCCTTGCACCTGCCCTTGCACTCCTTGCACCCCCTTGCAACCTCATACCCCTTGTGCTGTTGCACCCCTCACACCCCTTGCACCTGCCCTTGGACCCCTTGCACTCTCACACCTGCCCTTGTGCCTGTGTTCCCTCACATGTCTTGTGCCCTTGCACCCTCACACCCTTTGCACCTGCCCTCGGACCCCTTGTACCCTTGCACCCCCTTGCAACATCACATCCCTTGTACTGTTGCACCCCTCACACATGCCCCCACACCTTTGCACCTGCCCTTGCACCCCTTGCAACCTCACACCCCCTTGCGCCCTCACACCTGCCTTCACACCCCTTGTGCCCTCACACCCATTGCACCCCAGGTAGTGAAAGTTTCACCAGGTGTCTTGTTAGCAGTGTGAATTAGCCTTCATGCTGTGGTGAGAGGGGTGCCAGGGCAGGTGCAATGTGTGTGAGGGACACTTCTGAGGATGTCCGCAGACACCTCTGTGGACATGTCCAGGGACACTTCTGAGGGCTCGGAGCTGTCCGCAGACACTTTCGAGGCTGTCTAGGGACACTCCTGAGGCGGACACTGCCTGTCCGCGGCCCTGTCCACGGCCACTTGCCTGCGGTCACAACGAGCCACCTCGTGGAACTTTCACTGCCTGATATTTTTTCTTAGGAATTATTTTCATTTATCGTGACCTGTACCAATGGACACCCTTGTGTTTCTTCTGTTGATATTAAGTTATGGTAACTATAAGCTTTGTTTGGTTTGCCTGTGGTTAAAATTGTCAAAATATTATTGCATGGCACTGAGGTGGATCTGGTGCAAGATTCACCAAGGAGAGTCCAGGGTTAGTGACCATAGAGAGGTGCCCCTGAACTTACATAGATGAATCTTACCAAAAGTGACATGCAATAAGGATGTGTTTTCACATTCCGACGCCGTTTCTGTAGCCGTTACAGTCACCGTCAAAGTTTTAACATTATGCCAATGGTGTTGGGCACTTGCGACGGGCAGAATGGGTTCTACACCCATTATGCCCGTCACCGTTGACACTATGATAAACTTTTCACGCTGATGGGACGGCGTCGGAACGTGTAAACACAGCCTAAGGATTTTATTCTGTGAGATTAGGTGAATTCGAAAAAGGAGAACAGTTTGGGGAGGTGAGTTTGAGTTCCAAAAGGTGGGTTTGAGATGGGGGGGGGGGTGAATAAATCTCGGATTCATCCCTCCATCTTGAACTCACCTCCCAATCTGAGCATTTATTACCTGCCAAACCATCAATCAAATTGAAGTATTGCTTCTATCACAGAATAAAATCTAGAGTCTAGATCTATATTTGTTGTGACATTTCGTCGAGACAATTTGTTGTCATATTTTATACAACTGGTGTCTGGTTGTGGCTGACACAAGTCATTCTGTAATACCATCATATTTGTGGTTGTAACATATTAGGAGTATGTACAAAACTGAAGAGACGGTCAACTCTAAGATGCCGTCTTCCGAAGCTACACAGTTTTATTTAGCCCAGCTCAAAATGGGTTTTCCCCCAATTTTTGCTGGTTCTTTAGAGTTAGCCGTCTTCAGGGGTGACTGGGTTCTTACTCTTTGAGTCAATTACAAGTAAAACCCTTCCAGAAGACGATGAATATTGCCTGGATATCATTCTAGATTTAAGGTTTATCATTTTCTCATTTCAGAGACGGATGAACAAAGTCGTGCCAGATTTCAAATTGAATTGGAATTCGTACAATGTCTTGCCAATCCAAATTATCTCAACTGTAAGTTTGCATATTTGTGACCTTCCAGTGGATCATTTACAATGGGCAAAGAACTTCGATATTCGGGCGAAAGTGTGGCAGCTTTTGAAGAATGGCATCTCTAGTGGCAAGATGTGCTGCGCACAACATAAACAATTTTTTTTCTTGTCCTTTTTTAAATCACATCAATTTCAACCTGTAGAATTATCATAAATCTTTTTGGAGTGACCAGAGCACCTTTTTATGGTTAAAAATATAAAAAATTTCTTCTGAGAATCACTCTGTTAAATTTTGTGAAAGAATGCTCTAATCTATCCAAAATCATTTTAAAATGGATCTACAGGTCAAAATTTATAGGCTTAAGAAAATGAGTAAGAAAAAAGACCTGCTGTGAGGAAATCTGTGAAAAAGTGTAAAGCTGCATAGAATTGTTTATGTGTTTCACATTTTCCCAACTGTGGATGCCACCTTCCACAACTGTGGACAATGGAGGAGATAGGAACTATCACTTATTCGAGCTGCGCTCATACACTTTCAGCACATGGTCTCCGGGTTTTCTTTAAATTACAATTTTCCCAAAATTTCCGTTAATGACTTTACTTTGTAAGGTCAGATAATTTGCTGATATTGAATGAAACAGGTAAAAGTTTATCAATGAAACTTAAGTACACTAAAGCATTGAAATTGGTGAAAATTGTTGCTCGACATGTTTTTCCCTATAGATTTGGCTCAAAGAGGGTTCTTCAAAGAAACGACTTCTGTTAATTACCTAAAATACCTTCTGTACTGGAAAGAGCCGGAGTATGCAAAATATTTGAAGTGAGTACACATTAATTCATAGAAGTGTTAAAGGTGAAAAGACATGTTATTTACAGGTCTTTTGTACTTGCAACATGTAATGTAATGATAGCATGATCTCGCGTGAATAAAAATGATGTTCATTTGTGACAACAGGCCGTGTAATTATTTTCTAAATGTGTTCCATTTCAGATATCCTCAATGTTTACATATGCTAGAACTATTACAATATGAACACTTGAGAAAAGAACTCTCAAATTCTCAATGTGCAAAATTTATAGACGATCAGCAGTTATTGCATTGGCAGCATTATCACAGGAAACGCATGAGATTGTTGGATAAACAAGCCGAAGCTGTGGCACAGACTCAAGATAATAAGTCTCAACTACACGTGCCAAAATAAACGTCTGCGTATCTGCAGAACAGTTCGTCGTATTAAAAAACTGAAAAACTGACTGAACACTGTTCCGTTCTTTCATCGGCTTATTTACATTCACAGCTTCCGACTCCGGTTTCATTTCTGTGCTGAGCAGTTGGGATGTGAAATGCTCTGCATATTAATGTTGCATATAATATTACGTGTAGTACGTGGAATCCGAATCCGGCAATGTAAATTATGTCGTGGTCTTTTACTGTGTTGAAATGTACAACCAACACATAGAAATTTAAGTACTGTATTTAACGTTCTAAGATTTAAGCGATGCATGTAGCTATCACACAATATGGAACCGAAGAACCGAGTCCGTCTAAACTACCACAGTCGAAAAACAGAAACCATTTTAAGCTTTGAACTGCAGACAAGTTTATTGCACCACTGATCAATTGTTGCATGGCTTGGTTACAATTTTATTATTTAACGCTATTTTATCGTTCTGTTTTGTGAGATCTTTGATGCTGTTTTGTAACAAAAGTGCGATGCTCTTGTTGCAAATTTGTATACCAAGTGTAAACTATGTACCGTACACAGTACGTACTGACGTAATTCCTGTCGTGTCATATACACAATAAAAATGTCATAGTAATGTAATTTTCTGTATTGACATTAGTTTCTTTTATCCTTGGATTTCTATTGTTTACCTGTAAAGAATTCTTGCGGTAGCTTATCGGGGCGTATGTCTACTTACCGATCAAGGAGATACTTTTACCTCTCCCCTCAAATGTCAAGCAAAAATGAAAATATAATTTGTGCGTGTGTTTGTTTTCAAGATTATTCTTAAAACACTGCCAATCATCCAAGGACTTCTTCCAAATGTTTTTTCCTGCGAAAGGAAACTTTTCCCAGATCAGATGGTACGCGTGAAACAAAATTACGGTACTGATTTCTCATCACTTTTCGTCCGCATTAAATTACTTGCCCGGCAAAAACCAAACCACGCATGCATCAAAGACTGGAAAATTGGAAACATAGGTTGGTCATAATGGGTGGGTTTCTCAGGGAACACCCCTATCTCGCGTGTTTGATCTCTTAATTTCGTGCAGTTTTAAGAAAAATCAACCCAATAATAGGTTGACGCCCACCCGCTTATGAGAAATCCTGGGCCCGCAACTGATTTACAGTACAAATATTACATCTGTCGTTCATGTCAAACACTTAATTATTAAATTAAAGCACTTTAAGGACAATTTCTATTGTCTTTAGACGTGCTTTAAAACAGATAAACACCACGGCCTCAGTCTTTCACTATTGATATAATGCACTTAAAGGAACAATTTCATTGTCCCTTTGCATGCATTATATCAGTGAAAGACTTCTGCCTAGGTGTTTATCTATAACAGAAAGTATGCGGTTTCAGATTTTATTATCATAATGTTCGGCCATTCCAAATAAATATATCCAGTTATTGCACAACTAAGTAGACTCTCTGGTCGACAGATTCGCAAAAATAGAAAATTCTTGTTTGCAATCTTGATGCAACGTGAATGTCTACACAGCAGAAAGTATTTGATAATAATCATAAGAATAATGATTATAAGCATAAAAATATCATAAATAGTCATATAGTCCAACAGTCTATTTAATGTAAGATTTATTTTACATGGTAATCTTGTTGACAAAAAGTACACTGAATTAATATTCTCCTGGCATTGCCTGCAGATTGAAGAATAAAATATCACAGTTCCACTTGTCACAAAACGGCAATGTCACCTTGTGTAAATCACATCATTAGCAGATACGGGCATTCCTTTGTGACAAATCATCTATGAATATTCTAACTACACTTACCATAAACATGAACAGCGCAAACATTCTTGAGATGTAGAAATTTCCACATAATTAGTCAATTTCTGTGCAATCAATGCACAGTGGTTTGATCAGCAATTGAAATAATCTGTGTCTTTTACCTTAACAAACAATTCTGAAAAAAATAGTTTCCATTGCTTCATTAATCATCATCTTCCTCACGACGAGGGCCACCAATCATTCCACCTACCAGTCCTTGAGCTGTGTTGAAAAGGTTGATTGGTGTGCTTCCGTCCGTTATCAGAGTGGACTTCAGGCCGAGAGATTGCAGCAGTTTCACCTAGTAAGAAAACGTTTTTTAAGTTTTAATCGAGAGAATATCAACTCTAACTTTCAAAACATTTTCCGTACATTTCTGGAGTTGTAAAATCAATGTCAAGTTTAAACGCATACGGCATCGCATAACATGAAAACGCAGACTTGGAGGTTGCTACTTCCACAAAGCATAACTTTCTAACAGAAAAATGAGTTTTCACCATGTACCTGCATCTCTGGTCCACTTGTAGCGATTGCTCTGATCGTATCGGCTCCAATGGCAGTGACCATATTGTTGAATTTACCAGTTTCAATGTCGGACATTTCACGAGCCTTGGAGATTTCCAGTTCATTCTGTTCCCGTATGTATTTCATTTCAGCTTCACGAGCTTGAGTGAGACGTTCCAGTTCAGACTGAGCCTCAATTTTCATGGCTTGGGCCTTCAAGTCGGCCTGTTCAACAGCTGCCTCACCCTCAATCCTGGCAGCCTCTGCTCGGCTCTGTGCCTCCGCCTTCGCTTGACCAGTGCTTTCAACTGCAGCGCTGTTTGCCTGCAACTCGAGCAGTTCTTTCCTAGCCCTCTCCGCTTCAGCTTCATCCGAGATCTTTTGTCTCTCCAACTTACCTGACAAAATTAATAGAAAATGTCATGTATTTTACTGTAAAAACACGAAATATTTTAAACTTTGTTTCACAGAATATGAATTTGTACAGTCCAAACACTACGTATGCGTTCTCACCTTTAGCTTCCTGTTCCAACCTTTCTGCTTCGTGCCTGGCTGCAGCTTCCTGGGAGTTGGTCGTGATCTCGATGGCAAGCTGTACAGACTTCTGCAGTGAATCTCTTGTTCTCTGATCGACCGGTTCCACTGACTGAATGTCTATACTGGTTATTACCAAGTTATTTTGCGGGAAGGAGAACTTGTTTCGAACCTTGTTATTTTCATCCAGACCAAAGACAGAGGCCCGAATAATTTTAGCGGAGTTCTGGAAAAGTACGAGTAAAGTAAATTAATGAACCACAGTTGCACTATAACCAATGCTGGACTTTCGACTTCTCTGGCTTTGTGAAAAAATAATTACCTTGTGGAAGTCATCGAACTTCACTCCAGCTACGGCTCCTCTGACCCGTGACGCTATGGCTTTGCAGGCGTCACCTACAAAGTCAGGAACACTGAAGATCTTGGCTGCTTCTTTGTCATCAGCCTTGTCTGTGATATCAAAATGCCTGAAAATGCAAGGGAAATCTGTAATTATTTACTTCTTCTCATAGCTGTCTGAATGTCATACTACAAATTTGTTTTTCTATTTTGTATTTCAATATTTAGACACTAATTGGTAACTCTCATTTGCAAGGTAATTGAAAAAAAGTTCTATCAATCTGCACATAACATTGCAAGGACACCCATCAACCAAGTTAATAAATGTAGCAACGTTTTCTTGATATTATATATCAATATTTGACAGGGCACTTATGCCACAGGATTCTTTAGTTCCTGTAGCATGTTCAGGTATGCGCGTTGTATTCCTCTAAATTGACTTAAATTTACATGGCAGAAATTCACCAACATTTGATAGGCAGACGGTTAAGTCAACGGTGCCAAAAAAAGGATTCTTTTTTTCATGCTTATAAATTACAAACGGGTTAAGAAAACAATTCGTCTAAACATGGTCATCAACTGACACACAACTCGAGTCAATGCGAAGAAAAAATTGATAAACATCCAGAGGCAATTAAAAATTATAATATAATGGCCAAGGAGATAAAAATTTCGACTTGCAGTTATCAGTTAAGGATTTCGAAGCAGCCACACTCGCATGCAAATTAAAGTAAGCACTGATATCACATTTAGACGACGGAGAAAGGTAAAAAAAAAGATTTAAAACCACACACTTGTCTCTTCCAAGAACATCAAAGTGCCTAAAAACAAAAAATTGTGACTTTTTGAAACTTGGTTGATGGGGTTTACAAAACACACATTTCTAGCGATAGCTTGAAATTAAATTGGACAAGTCACTGCAGGTTTAGTATATTTTACATGCAGCGGATTGAAATTCAATTTCACGCACAATCCATTAATGAACAAATACCAAAAGAAGTCTCACCAATTGTATGACAGCTGCAATTGTAAGCGTGCGTGATCAGCTGTCTCTACTGTAATAATGTCCGTGCAGAAATCTGGTCCCAGAAGTAGGCACAAGGATTTAATAATATTAGGTCTCTTGGGTTTGCCGCCAGACAGAGAAAGCTGTGTGAACTGAAAACATGAAATAATGGGTAGGTATAAAAAATACAATTTTCACATAAACTCGATCCAGTCAATTTCAAATGATAAAAACAATCAAGGCACGTTCTTATTGTTGGGTTGTGGGAATCTGACTGATTTTATTGGTGGCTCGTTAGAGTCACCTTAGTGGTTGATTGGCTGTTTTTGCCCTGAAATTTTGGGCCCGTGGTGGGG
>JBCAUG010027232.1:0-10426 GCA_038406175.1 Haplosyllis leylae
TATGCCTCTTGCGTTCACGAAGGAGGACTTTCTTGTCAGAGAGTAAAAAAATCACCAGACGTGAAAATCTGTCACTCCTTAATTTGTGATTATTTTTATTTAAATTTCAGGTGGAGGTACAGCCACATACACGACACACTGGTTGGACACGGTTAAGGTTAAGATGCAGACGTTCCCTACAGAGTATCGCGGCGGCTACCACTGTCTACGGGACACCGTGAAGGGCGAAGGGCTCAAGGGACTGTTCAACGGGGCAGCCCCTGCCGTCGCCGGCCAGGTAAAAAAAAAATATGTTAGTCTTTGACATCTTTTTTACATCTTTTGACACATGGCTTATTACTTAAACTACCTCAACCCACCACAGGGCTATTTTTCCTTTTGGAGTCGCAGGAGGTTGCCTGGGACCAGTGCCTGACCATTTTCTGTTGTCACCCAAGTCCATGTGATTGTAAAGTTCCCTAATAAAGACGGAACATTTGGGCACTAGATCCGTTGTGAATATTAATTAAGAGAGTCTGATTGATATTTGCGAATCTCAACAGAATTTAGAGAGACTTCGTAGCCCATTTGTAAATATCATCTCGAAATAAGAAGTTTTGCAAGTTCCTATTTTTTTCTATGTAGATGTGCCGAGCAGCTGTTGTGTTCATGTCGTACGGTTTCTGCGAGGAGATGGTCAGAACGATGAGAAGCAAGGCGTCGCTGATGGACCTGACGGTTTGGGACCACGCCTCCGCCGGCGCCATGACGGGCGTCGTGGCGTCTTTCGTTCTGTGCCCCATGGAGGTTGTTAAGTGCCGCCTGCAGGCGCTCAGTGTCCAAATCAATTCTTCTAAATACATTCCTGGGTGAGTCAATCGTCTACAGTCCAGGAATTTCATTGCAATTTTGTCTTCAGAATGAACGAGAATAAGCCAATCAAATGTTACACATTTCACAACAGACTAGTTTGATTGATTGACAATTGTATTCATTTCACGTTGTTTATTGATTGAACAAAAATGTCAAGATTTCAGGTCTTAGTACTCATCTCAATCAGCTAGCGATAATGTGGAATTATTACACAGAAAAACCTGTTTTACGCCCAATTAAAGTTTTAATGTGGCCGTTTTATGTAGTGACCGTAGAATAGAGGCTCTCAGATTATCTTGATAGAGACTCAACTATATTCTCTTTTTTTTTTACAGAGGAACATTCAACATGATGAAGGGGATCATAAAAACAGAAGGCGTAACGGGACTCTACAGAGGTTTACCTGGAATCTGGATCAAAGATATCCCCGGGTCTTTTCTCTACTTCGGTTCCTATGAGCTTGCGAAGTCCACAATAAGACACTTTAAACAGAGTCAACATCTTTGTAAGTTCCTCTCAAATCTGTCCCATCCTATTTTCCTGGTGACTCGCAAGTGGATGAGGCATAACGCTGGGTTCAACTTAATGCCAAGCAAGATCAGATCGAGTTTTCCCCTTCGGGGAAATTTTTCCAAAAAACTACATGAAATTGAGAATTTTTTTATCCCTTCCCCTAGATCCGACACTGTCATTCAGAAAGTGTTATTCTTCTTATATTTCCTGGTTGTAGGTTCGTGGGACGTCTTCTTGTGCGGTACCTTCGCCGGGTTGTTTTACTGCATCACGCACCCACTGGAGGCAGTCAAGACTCGTGTACAGGTCATGTCGGCCGTCGGCAAACACAAGGGCTTCCTATCCTCCCTCGTTCACATTGTCAAATATGAAGGTAAGCATTTACAGCATTCAGTAGGTGCGACACTGGGAATGAACCAAAACTAGTTTGGGCCAATTGACCAATTGATTGTGTCTTATGAATTGTTGCACGCTGGTCCCAGACAACGAGCTGCGATGGCCAAAAGTGTGTTCACGTTCCTTTGCTTTTGTTACAGGTATGAGGCCCTTGATGAGTGGCTTGGCGCCGTCGATGATCCGAGCGTGTATGTACAGTGGGATACAGTTCCTCACGTACGAGACTGTGCGAGATCTGCTCATGGCCAATTATGACACAGAGAGTGAGAGTTCTGAGACGAAGAACTCCAAATAGCGGCACAATTTCTTTCTTTTTCTTTCACAACTGCATTTATATGTGTAAAACACTGGGATCAAATGATTGGAAGACTTACTTACTTGGATTTAGTGTGATAATATAGAGAACCTTTACGACCTCTCATTAATTGTGCCAAATAACACAATGTGTCACAAACGTGAAAGAGAGGCAACGTTACAAAGAGTGCAGGAAAATAATTCAATGTGCTCTTCAATCCTGAATAAAAGGTGGTCTCTGAAGATAAGGGTTCCACTGCCCTGTGCCTAAATGGATCAGGTGCTGAACATTGATGCCCCTTGGACATGTATGCATTTTGAGTACAAACCCACGAGAGGCTTCCTGTGAGAACAAACATGGAACCAGAAATAAATGTGATAAAACAAATGAAATCTGACAATGTGATATCTGCACTGGAGACAATTATTACGTGTTAATGTTCACAAAGTTATTACTAATTATGCCTTGAAATTTGCGCAGAAACGTGGTTAGTTGCGCAAAATTGGATTTTTTAAATGACTAGCCTATGAAAGTTCAGATCAGAACTGTTACATATTATGGGTGGATGACACTGGGTATTTTTGAGTGTCCTTAGCAACGTATTATCTCATGACTGGATATCTTGTATGTGTAGATTATTAATGTGATTGGGTAAACATGGGAAAACAGTGGTAAAAACCTATGCTATGAAATTAGCACAACTGTTGACTTCGTTTAAGAAGTTTTTTTAATGCTCTGCGCCAAAGACTGGAATTAAATCAAATTCATTTGTTTACGAATGAAATGTAAATCAGTATGCAAAAGCAGAAGACTGAATACTTGAATTTTACTGACTTTGCGATCTTTTATGTCTGGATGAACAACTTGAAAAAATCAGTCGTGCAAAGCAGAAAAAAATATTGGGGTATTTTGACTGTTATTTATTTATTTATTTATAAAGCTGTTGGCGAAGTCAGTTTGTGTAAATTGTCTTTTCTTGTTTCTTTGGGAATTTATTAGCCGACCATCTGATCAGGTTTGGAACTATTCTTTAAGCTTTTAGAGGGACAATGGCCAGAAAAACCAGAAAATTTGTTGTAGATAAATATTTATTTGTACAATGTCCAAAACATCCTTTATATTTTACACATTGTTCACTTAATAGAACTTCAAAAGTACATGTTACCTAAAATGTTAATTGTTAGTGTTATTGCCAAATGGAAAAGGGTTAAATTTATTTAGTGTGCAACCTCCTTTGGGCGGTCACTCCATGAAGTAGTCTCTTTTTTGCAACGTTCGACCTCATGTCGCATTGATATTTGTATTTACTTCTCTATTGGGCGGTAAACTACTTTCAGAGACCAAAATTCTTTGAAAATTGACAAACGCACAAAGGAGGTACAATATTCCATTACGACTGAAAGGGTTAGAGGTGAAACATAAGACTTGCTTAATTAATAATATTAAGGAAGCTTTTTGCAACGAAAACGTTCAAGCAAATTTATTGTTTGTTTTGTCCGAAAATTATTACAGTTTTATATTTTATCAACAAAGTTTGCCATTGTGTGTGCGTGTGTGGTTGCGTATGAGTGCTGTACTGAAATTTGAGATGTTTAATAAAAAGTTACGATTATTTTTCATTATGAACATTTCAAAGCGAACAAACTAAGAAGAAAATAAGTAGTAAATTTTGAGCGCTAGTCATGCCGACACGCGACAAATAAAAGGGGGAAAACCGGCTCAATCTAACAATGCGTCGTTCTCGTTTATTACTCTTCTATTCTTCCTCAAAGTTGCAGTGCTCATGCCAAAAAATGTAAAATTGAGTTCTCTTTTTAATCTCTTGGGGGGCGTACACACAGGCACGAGAAACAAAATTAGAAGGGGTGTCTCAGGGCAGCTACGTCCCACACTCCTCTCCCAGCCCAGTTTATGCTTCACTCCCACCCTCTATTAAGATTCTAGATCCGCTACCAGTGGTGGATCCAGGATTTCCCAGGGTACTATTTGACCAAATTTCCCCGAAAACTGCATTATATTTTGCATGACAATGCAGACATTTTGGCCCAGAGGGGCGTCCCCCCTCCCTTACCCCAAGGTCCGCCACTGCCTACCGACTTTCTCTTGAACACAAACATTGAAATCGTCTTGCTCAAAAACGTTATAGTCTTCTCGCCAAGAAGTACACAATGAAGTACTATTTTGTTGGATCAGTACCAGTAAAATGGTGTTGGTTATGTAACATTTAAAGGAACTTTGGACGGAATGCGATACACCAGTATGTGCTTGTATAAGCTCCAAAAAGCATATATTTGAATATTATGTTTGTTTAAGTAGTAGGCCTAATGCTGTAATATGTTTGAACGTTGTCTACTGAGGCTCCAAATGTAAAATATCTCAATAATTTCAGTGCAAAAATATCGCTAAATGATCTTTGGGATAAGGAAGTTACTAATTTCAGAATGATTTTGTGTTTGCTGATTCAATTAGACTTGCACAATCAATTTCCACCCGATTTATTGTGACCAAATTTTATCATGCAATGTAAAATAGCATTGCAACTAAAAAGACAAATCAATTTAAAAAAAAAACATCAAAAGCTCATTTTTAATTTCGACTCCGGAGATTAAAATACGTCGGGGTAAATAGTTATTTGTCGCGACAATTGATGGAATTTTTATTTGACTAAATTCAAATTTCATCAAAAATAACAAAGACTCTTGTTAAATCAAAATCAACGTTTATCAGTAATAAATCTTCCACAACAACAAACGCCAGTAAAGTAAGTCAAAACAAATATTAATTAAATATATCAATAAATTGACAACTGCTACAATTAATAAATAAATATCAACAGTACAAAAGGTCATTTATCGTGATATGGTCGAATCAAAAAGACTCTCTTGACTAATGTTTTGATATTTTTGCTGATTTTTAATACATCTTAAAGAGCACTCCAGGGATCTGCGCGTCGTTATTGACAAGCTCCTCAAATAGTCTGACAAACAGTTTTAGAAATCCTCAAACGTGTGAAAGCAGCGTGCAATATCTTATGAATATCCACTGTATACGCTGATCAGTCTTGGGGAGCATGTACTTCGTTAAAACAGGATATTACAAACTGTTTGTGGATTTTATAAAGTTGTCTGTGAGACAATTTTGCGGAAGAACTTGTCAGTAAAGATGCAAGGGTCCCGCGTGTGAAGAGGGTGCGTTCACAATCAGCATTTTCACAAACACACAAAGTTGGCAATGTTGACATTATTGCCAACTTTGTATTCTCATATATTAGCATTTTATTCTCTATACGTACAAATTAATGTTAGTAAATGTGAAATTAGAATTCAAGGGGCATATGAGAATTACATTTCATGGATATAAATTCTATTGGATGAGTTGATTTTGAATGGCACAGCTAAAAGAAAGTTGGCAATCCTTGTGTTGCGGAGAGTTTGTGAAAAACTCCAATGAGCAAAAGCGAACACGAAGAATCCTACATCCTACCGTTTCACCTTAAAAATTTAATCTTCACAGTGATCTCCACGTCTTGTGTCGCTTATTTCTTGGCCTGAAGCGTTTTAATAAAATTCACTTCTTCGTCCGTTCTAAAATACTGTTCGATATCTTCATCGATTTCTTGGATGGTTACCTCTGCCAGACGGCTATCTTCCACGGTAGGATTATCCTCACGTTTCAATCTCTTCTTTCCTTGTGAAAAAGATGACGGTAAAAATTCTCCCTCCTGTATTTCCAATCTTTTTCTACGTTTTGTGACCGAGTATTTTGAATCACTAACATTGCGAAACTCATCGGCAGTTTTCTGTTGGTTCGTTATTTTATCACAGTTTTGTTTTGAGAATCCACCTCCTTCCACCTTTTTCTTGACTTCACAATCATTACTATAACTTAAACTATGTCGTTGTTCTGAGTATTGACTAGAAGTATTACCGCTTATTACCCTTGTTTCACCAGCATCTTGACTAGATCCGGCTGTTGATTCATCAGTATCATAAATATTGTCACTTTTGTTGTCAGACGATTCGTTATTTTTGGCAAATGATTTTACAGAACGGGTTCCCAAAGCTTTCAGTGTGTCATATCCTTCTTGGCCTATGCACACCGCCCCTTCTACTACACTCTTCTGTCTTTTATATCCTATTGATGACGTTTTTGTCTCTGATGTAACATTGTCCAGACTGTCTTCTTTAGACTGGGACTCCGGTTTCAGAGTTTGATTTTCCGCACCGTTGTTGACAAATTTACTTGGTATTTGTCTTTGTGGTGATGATTGAGCAGGTGTAGAACAAGTACTTTCACCATCTTTCATTTGAACTATGTCTCCTTTATTTTTTCCCGGTGACACAATTATGCTGTAATGATGGCCGCCTTCACTGGATCCCTCACTCGCCGAGTCGCATTGCTCTTTTTCCCGAGAATTACTCAAGTCCAGATTCCCAAAATCCGTGTGTTCTGTAACTGTAGCAACAAGCGACAACTCAGTCGTAGTTGTGGTGTTTGTCGTCAAATCACGGGCAACTATGGTGACGTCATCTTGCGTGGAAGTTACTGTTGAGGTCTTCGCTCCGTCTTCTTTGGTGCGGATCGTCTTGTTCTCCGGTTCCAAATGCTCATCTGCGCACACTCTAAAATAATTACATGGAAGTTAAAGCCTTTTGCAGTTCAGTACTGCATGTTTTGAGAGGTCACCTACTTGTTGAACTGAAATTAGCCATAATAGGGATGTAATTGGTAATATTCCTTCATTTACACTGGATCCCACTTACAATGAGTAAAAAAGATTCTATAGCCTTTGACAGAAAATTGCTAGGTTCCTGTTAAAAAAATACTAGTTACCGCCCGCATCCGAAGGATGAGGGAAGGTAATATTATCAGTTTGTCTGTCTGTCCACCAGGGGGGGTACCCCAGCCAGGTCTGGACGGGGGGGGGGCGGTAGGGGGAGTACCCCAGCCAAGTCCAGCCGGGGGGGGGGTACCCCAGCCAGGTCTGGAGAGAGGGTACCCCCACCCCACCCCCTGGATAGGACAGCACGCGGCGGGCAGTATGCCTCTTGCGTTCACGCAAGAATACTTTCCAGTTTTCTCTGAAAGATGGCAGAATATTTTTACTCATTATAAGCGATAGTTCATCAAAACCGAATTGGTTGTAAACGGAAATCGGTGTAAGAAAGTTATTCTTGAAGAGATGAATCATATTGTAATTTATTCCAAGACTGTCGCACTCTTATTTTTACCGCCCGCATCCGAAAGATGGCCGGTGAACAGACTGAAAACATTACCTCCCAGGGGGGGACCACCTTGCTCCAACCCCACTCCCAGCCAGAAGCAGGATAGAGTACCCTCCACTCCTCCTATGCCTCGTGCGGTTTCCCGCAGGAGGACTTTCTTGTTACGGACACATAAATGAACACGAATTTACCTCGCTGACGCTTCGTGGAGAAGACTTTGTTGGTAATTCACCACGTCCTTCAGGTTAAAAACAGCAGTTTTGAGATTTGCCTCTTTAACATCTACCCACGGGATTTCCTGAAACAAAGTACCAGTCAAAAATGAGCTAACTGTCAACAAATGGTACATAGAATTTAAATGATTTTAACTAAATCAGACAGTATAATTCACGGTATTGATTTACTTTTGCCAACTTGCAGATGACTTGCACAAGTTCAGAATATCGTAGTCTAGTAACTTTGACATTGGAGCAATTAGCTGAATTTTTCTTGAAGAATGTTTGGAGCTTAGTTTTGAGTCTCGTTGTCGGTTCCTCTGCCACCCAAGCTATGTACACCGCAGCAGCCAAAACATAATCCGTTTGCCTTCCCTAGAAAACAGAAGTGATGATATTATAAGAAAGATTTACACAATCATGAAAACAAACCCCATCTACGTCGCGTTGCCAGGACAAGTGGCACAATTAAATGTCACTTAAAATTGTCCAGTAATTGTTGCAAAAATGTTTCAACGAACACCACCACTGTCGTTCAGTAGGACTACAAATTAGGTACTTTGCCTAAAGGTTGAGTTATTCTTTTGGTGTTCACTGAAGGGGTATTATATCAAATATCTACAAGTTTATATTCGTTCATTCAGAACATATTTTGCAAAATGTTACCTGAGATATCCACGTGTTTTTTGCCACTTTTATTATGTCAAATGTTGTTGATTTAACAGCATCGCTCATGCCCAAGTTTCTGCAATATCCACTGACATAGTCAGAAATGTCTTGAGGGGGAATCTGTAAATGAGAAAGTAAAATATTTTACTTATTTATAGGCTAAATAAATGAATTGTATGTTATCAATTTGCTGGTGTTCATTGGAAAATAAACGCATCATCTGTTAATTTCGCATTTGTCAATCTTAATAACAAGAGCATCTTATGCGCAAATAAAACATTGAAGTGTGGAACTATATCTTCCACGAAAACAGTGCGAATACAAGACAACGGTACCTTTATATCAGTTATGTGGACCAGTCTCTTTAGTTCTACGCTGAATTTTTCTTTCCTGCAGCTCAGAGCATCAGTGAAGAACTTGATCAGCATCGGAATGTCGCTCATTCTGCACACAGCGAACAAACAACAACCTGAAATATTTTTTATAAAAACGGTCCTAACTTTTTGGATGTCTCAAATTGGCACGTTGAGAAATACACTAGGCTCTAGTACTAAACTATCCCATTTTCACATACTGTAAACAGTTTTCCTTTCTAGACTCTATTCATAATGATGAAAATGATGTCGTTTTCAATGGGTTCCCAGGAAATTTAATTTGCTGTTTCAATGAAGCAGTGACAAAGATCAAAGAAAATGTTCGCTTTCGCTCGATGTGAACGAACCTTTATCATCAAAACATTATCTAAAATAAGAAGCTTTAGAAAGTGATATCTTCTGTGATTGAAAATTTAAAACTATTGTATTTTAACTGTTTTGTAGTGGGAAACAAATGTTCTCCAAACTTTGTATCCTACCTGCAGTTATTTTCTTGGTTTCCACGGCAACACATTGGAAACAGGCAGCTTTGTAAATAATCCCGAACAATTCCTTTGACCTTTCAATCACATCGTCAGGTAAATCGAACATGCTACCAAGGTTCCCAATCAATTTCTCACATGCTTTCTGAAACGGTATAATTCACACCATTAACGACCATGTACGTAGTACGAGGGAAGGTAATGTTTTCAGAGGTGTTTGTCTATCCACAGGGGGAAGGGGGTAGGGTACATCTGGTGCTGATCCTGCCTGGAGGTAGGGACTGGGCACCCTGACCAGGTGAACCCCCCCCCCCCCCCAACATCCCCTGGCCAGGTCTGGTGTGGGAGGGAGGGGGTGGATACCCTGACCAGTTGACCTATCAGCTTTCCTTTCTCTGACCAGGTCTGGTCCGGGGCCCGTGGTCGGTATTGCTTCGTAATGTTAATGGGAGACTTTCTTGTTTGCTTGTAAGTTCATACAAAAGATTCTAGGTAATCTATTGCTATTGGTTGTCACGAAAGAACAGAAAGTTGTTCCTTAGATTTGGACATGAAGGCTCCTAACGGCCAATAATTTTGAAGTAACTGAGCAAATTACGATAAATTAAGATCACGCTCCCCTGGAATTTAGATTTGAGGGACAAAATGTTTCATTATTTAAAAAGCACAATCGGATAGCTAAAAACATTACACTATAGCAACAAGTGAAGTTACCTTTGTTTTCGATTCAGTTTCTGTTTTATTCCGTCTAAGATAAGATGTGGGAAGACTTGATTCGTACAGATGTCTGTTGGCTTTCACCTCACTCGTTCCCTCAGCGCCATCTGCCGTGAAGAAACCGCCTTCCTCCAAGACTAATCCACATTCCGTGCAAACCTGTAAGTGAAATTGGCGAAAAAATAAGACCAACTTTATTCACACAGAGTGCTAGTTAATGGTAAAGCGAACAAAACACTTATTTTTCTTCCATATGCATCAGCCACTGGTCACGGGCAACAATTTTGTATCGAAATGTTTCAGCAACAGACCTTATTCCCTTTATAGGAAGTAGTGAGGTAAAGGAGAGATACGGTTACAGTAAACTCTATGTTTACAGTAAACAACGACACTTTGCCTGTGCCACTGGCATAAGAGTCAGAGAGAAAAAAGTGTCAGCAATAATTTTTTGTCTATTTCCCTCATGCTATACAGCGTAAATGTACATGAAGTACTGTTTATCTAATTTTGAAATCACATTTCTGTAGCCTACAGATCTACCAATCTATCACCTACCAATCACTTAACAAGAAAGTCTTCCTGCGTGAACGCAAGAGGCATACTGACCGCGGCGTAGCAAGTCCCGTGGCGGGGGGGGGGGGAGGGGGGTACTCAACCTGAGTAACCCCCCCCAACTGGGACTAAGTAC
>JBCAUG010027243.1:0-10426 GCA_038406175.1 Haplosyllis leylae
AGGAGGGTGCCAAGTTAAAACGGGGGGGGGTCGGTATACGATACTACACCGGGTTAGAAGATTTGATCATTTTTAAAAAAGATAAAAACAAAAAACATCAGAACATTTTAAATTCACACCTGAGGGCCTGAACCGCCATGCCACAAACACAATGTGAAATTGAAACTATTTTATTTATTGCAATGCTAATTCAGTTCAAGGTATCAGCCCAGACGTGTGTTGGTGAATGACCTCTTCAGGTGATATGTCGTTTACGCTTCGAATGAGACAAAGCACGATAACACGCGATTGACGTTTAATCCAATTGAAATCATTGCTTAACAGTCAGAATAGAAGATATATTTAAGTGTTTATGGTATTGAAAAAACTCCTTTACCCAACATAACCAATTTGATTAAGTGTGACTCATGGAGCGATGTTCAGCATTAGAAAAAAAAACCTGACTCATTAGTCTCGGCACGGAGACTATCTGTGATGCACTCACTTTTGTTTGGGCTAGAAAAATGTTGTCAAAATTTTTAGTCCAATTTTTTTATCAGATTTAGACTCAGGAGAGCAGTGGATGCAACGTACGGAGACTTATATTTGGCCGTCACGGTCAATTTTCTAGTTCATGTTGTTAACCTGACACTGACGTTGATTCAGATATGCATGGGGTGTCTTCAACATACTAATAGTGTGGGTGTTTGCATAGTTCGTCGAGTTTCTCACAAATAATATCGACGGATTTCAAGATGTGAATCATATGTTTTCTTCAATATGTAAAGTCAACTGATGTCCAATAACCAAACCCAATGCACACAGTAACGATTTCCAGGTAGCCGATTTTTTAAAAAAAAATTATCATTAAAATTGTCTCCTAAATTAGTAGCAATTAGTACTGGTAAGTTGACATTTTTTGCGCAGGTATGTATTTTCATTTTGACACAGGGACATAACTAATACCTGTATTTGTTAAAGAAGAAGACCACTATTTCAAATAATTTTGACAAATTTAGCAAACCAAAAACTGAAAAATTAAATTGTGTGCTCCTTTGCGAAATAATGTTCATAACTAAAATCTTTTCTGTGACATAAGCGATAATATCTTCTTGTGAAAGTAACGGCGACATTTTAACATAAAAATGGTTATCATCTGCCACTACCACTATCCTTGGAGAGCAATTGTAACAATAAAATTTGGCACAAATATTCCACTGGGTTTTATTCAAGAAATGTAGACTTTGTTGTTGAAGAATGAGAGAAGAAAATATTTTGAAACTATACAATATTTACAAATATAGGTATTTAAAATACAAGATAAAGAAATTACAAATTCTTAACAATATCTAGTGAGGTAGGAGAGTGAAGATATACAATAAGCATTGCCAGAAACATCTACAACAACTCCAGCTCAATTTCACGTCGGTTTCCTTTGTGCTTATGTTTCCATCCTCTTAAAAATAAAGGTAAACGCAAATATTGTACTTTACTTATTTACTAAAATTTAACATTTTGTTCTTTAGTTGCTGCTGGAATCATAACGAGTGCTCCTAAAATAGTGACCGCTCCACCGAAATAAAACGAACTTGGATAGTACATAGTTGCGTCATACAACAGTCCTGCAATGGAAAAATAGAAGAATAAAGTAACACACATGTTTTTTGCAAAATTATTTTTTGTCGATGTTTATTTATTTTTTGCACGCATTGGCATTTTGTAAGGTTTTTTTTTTAAATGAAATATCATAAACTATCACAAAAAGTTCCTTTTAAGATAGAATGCGTCGAGATCATTCATTTTTAGGAAGACACCAGCATTCTGTTCTTGCTAATCAGCTTGAATTTAAAGGCAAAAATAAGAAATCTTTATTAATTTCCATTTTGCACTGCACCTACTTTTGTTCTTCACCATAAACATGTATGGTACAAAGGTACAGGAAGAATTTTAACGGTTAACAATACATTTCTGCTTCAATGATAATGCAGGTAAAACCCAATATGTGACAGACATTACTGTCAGATGTATATCTATATCAATGAAAAATACACTACCTGCTGCAGGAGCTCCCACCACCCATCCAACTCCCATGAAGACAATAGCCTGACCGTAGCTGAAGTTAAACAGCTCGGGTCCTGAGATGACAAAGACACATTCATTTGCTGTTGGAGCGAAGGCAGAACTGAAGAATCCAAAAGCACATGCACAAATGACAAGTCCTTCCAGTGAATTCCAAAAAGCGAGCAGAATCGTGAAAAAACCTGAAGTGCAAGATGTAACAACAAATCTTCAAATAAAAATATTTAGACATTAATGAAATAAAATTTATATAATTAGCCTTCAGAGTATACAAAATGCATATTTAATTTGTGGTTAATAATAAATGTACCTACCACAGAGAAAAACTGCAATTATATAAAGCACGATTGGATTAACTCGAGGTACTTGAGCAATTGCACCGAGTCCAATCTTGCCAGCAAGTCCTGCACCTCCAAGCACGGATACCAGCAAAAGTCCTATCGATGATGACACGTTCTCAGACTCAGCATACGGCAAAATGTGAGTAAACACAATAGACGTTCCAAATAGAAACATGGAAAGACTGATCAGCAGAAGGACATAAGATACATTGGTGTACAACAGCTTGAACTTTTCTTTGACACTTTTTTTGGCTGTATTTTCCTTTTGGAACTTTACCTTGACTTTTTTGTTATCCTTGTTTGCAGATTTAGTCTTGATGCCGTTTTGGACGGCATTTTTGTTGTTGCTAATGTCTTCTGTTTTTTCTGTTACTTCGTCAGAATTTAATTTTAGTTTTGGCTGTTCAAATTGAAGATGATGTCCATTTGCAGAATCGCCCTTTGACACTTCGTAAGGCGTATCATTTGTTGTGGACTTGTGCACTTTAAATTGAAGGTAGTGAGGGTTTTCAGAATTATCCTCTGGCATTTCGTAAGTCTCATCATTTGTTGTTGTTTTCGGCATTTCAAATTGAAGATAGTAAGGATTCTCAGAATTATCCTCTGAGATTTTGTAAGTCTCATTATCTACTTGGCTTGGTTTTGGGATTTCAAATTGAACACAGTGACCATTTTCACAGTTATCTGTTGAACTTTCGGAAGTCTCATTATCCACTTTTGTCTTGGGTATTTCAAATTGAACATAGGGGCCATTTTCCAAGTTATCTGTTGAACTTTCGTAAGTCTCATCATCCATTTTTGGCTTGGGTATTTCAAATTGAACACAGTGACCATTTTCCAAGTTATCTGTTGAACTTTCGGAAATCCCATTATCCACTTCTGGCTTGGGTATTTCAAATTGAACATAGTGATCATTTTCCAAGTTATCTGTTGAACTTTCGTACGCCTCATTATTCAAACCTTCCACACTCAGAACTACTCCATCTTTTATGCTGGAATTCTTCATAGTATTGTTCTTAGTTATTTCGTCGATATCTGTAGCAATGGTATTATTTGCGTTCATTTGATAATCATCATAGTCTACAGGACAAGCAGGAATTGATACCAATTTCTTAATGTTCCAAAAGAACTCTCTGTTTTCTGCATCTTCATCAACACAGTATAATTGATGGGAGAAATAATAGTATCCGGACCAGGACTTCAAACTTTTCCTTCTTTGCTGTGGATCGAAATCAATAGGAATTTCATCATCCTTAGCGCGTTTCACAACCAGCAGTGCGCACACAGTCAAATTAAGTGAAAAGCCACTAGATATTAGCAAAGCCCCTGTAAATAAACAAATTAAAATGCACAAGAATCACATTTTGTTCATCGATAAATTTTATTCTAGTTGAATCAAATAAGCATCTATTTTCAATCTGAAACAAAATTTAGCACCCAATGGGAATTTCAGATAGCTGTACCCATTTTAGGATGTCAAAGAGTTCTACCAAAAAGAAATACATTGATATTAATTTTTTGTGTGTAAAATCGACTGGAGAATTCTATCCACTGTAGGACATTGTGGAAAACGATTAGAAGGTGATGGCATCTGGTTTTCCTTTTGTGCACAATGGCAAAACTGCATTTGGGTACTAAATACATCTGATCCATTCATATGGTCTCATTAATTTTCCAAATTTACGTCATTTACCAATAGAGTAAACTGTAATCTACAAACGTTCCCCTTGTGTTAGTATGAATGAGACGTACAGGATGTATAGCACTGACTGAAATCCTGGTAAAAATACTGACCTTCCTGCGGCTGCTTAAGTAAATGTATGAATGTTATCCAATTGCATTACTTACCTCGCCACCCAAAATGGTTAATTAGGGCAGTTGAAATCCAAGGAAAAGCCATATTTCCTACACTTCCTCCCGCAACAGACAGTCCAAAGGCAAGTGAACGGTACTTGAAGAAATGTTCACCGATGGCAACAATAGCAGCAGTGTAAGCAAGTCCAAAACCAACCCCTGGTGTGATTAAATTTCATACCAAATTAAAAAATCTGAATTCATTTAGTAACATTCCCTATTTAAATTTACAAAATATATCAAGAAGGAATTCTACATGAACGAGTCCGTAAAGGATATGTCCAATCTTGGATCGATTGAATTTTGTCTTAGTCTAAAATTAATATCTTCAATACTATGTAAAAGATGACAATTCTCCTCAATGTGCAGAACAATAGCCTTCTCACTGACATGCAAAAAATAACCCTCCCCCCACCCATGACTCTGAAGTGCAGAAAACGACCCTCCTCTTCCCCACGGGTTATATTCAAATGAAACGAATTCTTGTCTCGGCAGAAAACATCAAAATTGAGTACTTTTTTGAAGATTATAGACTATATATAACTTTTGGCGGATAATGACACAATCTATCTATCTTTTGATGGATAATGACACAATCTACAATTCTGGAAGATATTTTACTTGTGGATTCTGTAATTTGGAAAACATAGTGACAAAACTGTAAAAATGAAACTTTAGGTAATGAGATATGGTTATTTCACTATTATGGTTATTTCACTATATTTTGTCAAATATGTGAATTTACAAACTAAATTTCCTTCAGAATTCTTGATTGTGTCATTATCCACCAAAAGGTACATATAGGAATTGAATATTTTCTTAAAAAAGTACTCAATTTTGACTTTTACTGCTGAGACAATAGGTCTTCATTCCGTTTGAATATAACACTGTAGTACAAGAAAAAGACCCTTCTCCCTTATGCATGCCAATGGCAGTAGGGAATTTCACAATTCCTACAAACTGAACTTCTACTTCTGGGAGTCCCGTATCGATTAACACAGATCCCAGTTTAAACACATGAGTTTACCTGTAAGTATTCCAAAAGATAACAGTATGATGAAAAAGTCTGTAGCAAAGGAGGAAATCACAAGTCCAAGAAAAGAGAGAATTCCTCCTATGAACATGGTTGTCCTGGTACTGAACCTTTCATTGAATAAACTGGCCACTGGACCTGCAGAAAAGTTTCAATGTTTCAATTATTGATTTTGGATAATTATTCCAAGAGACAGAACACTAATTAGAAGACAAAGATATTTGATTTTTTTTCAATTGTCTGGATCGTATGAAACTTTGCTGTACAATATCTAAATCAACTTCTAAGTCTATATAGAGCTGAAAATATGAAAAGCTGAACTACGAGCATCTAGAAGGTCCGGAATTCCAGAAAACACTACATCTGAAAAAAGTAAACAGCTCAGATAGATTTTTATTAATTACATATCAAAATGTAGCTCAGTGAAAAACACTTTTGTCATTGGAAAATATTTATGATTGACCATTGCAAAACGCAGTCAACTTTGATAAATGTTGTTTTTTCTTTGGATCTTCTCAACGTCTTTGAGATCGCAACATGAAGTTAAAATCTAGAGCTAGGGTTTTTTCGTTATTATCTTTTGAAAAATGTTTTAATTGTAAACATTCTAGAGTAATAAAACACATCTCATAACGTCTATATTAAAATACATTAAAATGTTCAAATACAAATATATATTTTTTTGTTCTCTAAGGATGAGACAATTGTACTGTGCCATTATTGTTCATTATTTTATGGAAATTAAATAATACATTCTTCCACAAATTTTTGAAGTGACAGTGTTGATAAAATTGATTTAGACATTTAATAACAATTCCATACTGCTCCCTTTGAAATTGATCAATGATCGATTGGAATAGAATATGAAAATTAAAAATGTAGATACATGTACCCACCAATTAAACAAAGCATTCCATAATTGAGCGAAGACAGCCATGACGTTGTGCCGCTACTTTCGTTGAACACCGTCAAGAATTCCACATAGTAAACTGAAATGGCGTAAGAAAATCCGACAGCCACAATATGAGAGAAAAACGTTACGGCGCAAACTACCCAAGACCATGGACTGTCCATTGAACCCATCCTGTCTGATATTCCTCTGAGAAAATTGTTTCAACACATTAAATTTTATTGCTGTTTACTGCTCGGTATTCTGAGAAAGTCTGACGATCGTTGGTCCTATTTGTGACATAGCATTCTAGTATCCTTTTTCTACTTTTGAGAGTCAGAACTTTGGCAGATAGCCAAGGAGTCATATTGTTGCTTTTCAATCGTAGGGCTCCGTAGTAATTGATAGATCTCACGAAAATGAATAATCGATTTGCCGAAGAAAAAAATTGAAAAAATTCTCGAAATTTATCCTTATTAAGCAGAATTATTAAAGTTAAAGACTCTAATATGGAAAGTCAGAAAGCGATTAATTGTTAAATTGAATGATCCATCATCGACACACTTGAGTTTTTCCGAATTGAACTCTGTGAAATCTGTGGATTCTGTAGAGTCTGTAGAATACCACTGTTATTTATTTTCATTGTCAAAATTACTGCAAACAGTATTCTACACGTTCTGTACGAATTTGTCGAATGCTATTTTCAGTCATTTTCTTTCCTAAATTTCTAAAAATAGTATTCTGCAAACTCTATATATTCTGTAGTTTTATTCTATCCGCGAAGAGTCAAAGCAATACAAAAATACTCTGTTTGAATGGTTTACTGGCTATTTGTTACAAGTGAGCCGACTAGTTTCCCTGAAATGCTTCTTCAAGGCTATTGTAGATTCTATAGAATTCAATTCAGTGAAACAAAAATTAAAACAAGGCAACTGCGATCGGGGTTCCACCAGTTTCCTGAGCAATACCAATTCCAACATTTTGTTCCTGAGTCCAAAACTGGTGAAATCCCAATTTCCCATACTTAAGCGACTTGTGGAAGGGGGGGGGGGGATATTTCAACTTTTTCTCCTATTTTGTCAACTTTCATGTCGATCAAACTCGTCAGTTCCAAATACCAACAGACTCAATTCAATTGGGACCTGAAAGAGAGAAATTCCTTTTCGGTTGTCTGATTTCTAATGTTGATGTCCATTTGGAACCCACCTCTACTTGCACTAAGAAAAATTCAACAATTTTGAAAGGCATCGATGCATTGACAAAATAAATATCACTGCCCCGAGATGTACTGCGTCTGATCTGATTTTGGAATGTGTCTACCCGATTGACCGAACAAAATTATATTGCGGTCTTGAGGCCGTTAGGTCACTTTAGGTTATTCAGTTGCCAGGTAATCAAGCAATCTGTCTGCAAAAGGGCATGACCTTTTTCAGGTATCCCCTTACATATACTGGAAGGGAGCCTTGTTGGTATTTGGGATAGGCAACTTTGAATATACTGTAGCAAAAGTTGGCATGAAGATGAATTATGAGTAAACCCAACAAACCACAGCCTCCCTCCTAATAAAAACCTTACAAGTCTTCTAGAAAAACTTAATTAACGTATAATAAGCTCAATTATGGTCTGGATGCAAATTTTGTAATATTTTAAAGTAAATACCTTAATGCCAATATTAGATTGAATGACATTTGTACCCTACCATACACCGTTTTAATATACCATGACATGACCGTCATTAAATTTAAAATTTGGGACGTTCATCCTGGACCTTCGTCAAAACAGTTTTGTCCCAAACTTACGACACTTCTGACTCAGAACAATACCCCCAACAAAGAAGCTACTGACAATAGATTTAGAGAAAGAAATTGACAGCCATATGGAATTGATAGAAAAAAGTTGATAACTTTTCCATTGATCTGCCTATGACTTTCATTTTGGGTAATTCTGAACTATGTTTGAGGCATGTAAACTTGCAATGAACTATTTTTCAACTGATTTTTTTATCTCATTTGTTATTTTATAGGATCGCTGAAACCTCTGCTGTAGGTAAGGTGTCCTTTCTGTGAACTTTTTTGTTAATTTTTACTGAGTCGTATCAAAGATACTAAGAATAAAAATGTCATAGAAAATTCAGTGAACGCTTAACAATGCAACTTATTGTGGTTTCAGTGCATAGATTAAACTGCAAGCGTAAAGTATGATAAACCTGTTTTGGACTACTAGTAACATCTGCCCTCAACCAAACAAAAACAGTTCTGGTGGCAACGTCCCTGAGCTAAAATGGCGACCTCAAGTCCAACAGAAATTTTCTTGCACAAAAACGCTCAAATTTAAGCAAGGGATCCACCCTGGCATTGAAACCCTACTTGGTCAATGCAGTTGCGTTTGGTTGTACTGGAGGCTAGTTATTCTGGGGGACACGTAGTGCTTGCTAATGTAGTCTGAACCCATTCGAGTTTTTCATGATCAGGTCAAATTTAAATTTGAAACCTGAATTTACATAGAAGTTTTATGCCTTGCTGATGGTGTTACTTTAATATTTGGTTGCCAGTCTGAATCGTGAACACCTTAATAGAATGTCCATGCTCTATTAATCTTAGAAATGATCCAAGTCCAAAAAGTGAATTGGTGCATGAAACAAACTTAAGTTAAAGGTCTCCAAAGTCGTACATGTCTGGTTGGCACAACTGGACAAGCATTAGACTTCTAAAGAGTAATGGCCAGTGTTGTAGGTTCAATTCCCACTGGAGACAACTTATATTTTTGGTGAAACTATTTAAAACCCCTGAATGTAATTTCAGACTTAAAATATAAATTTGATCTTTATCATGAAACACTCGCTTGGATTAAAATTTGGCATGGTGAAACTTCTTAAAAGTTTTAACTATGTTGTAGATTTCAAACACTTAGTGCTTCAGAGGCATGACTGTTTATATTTTGTCACTGAACACACGGCTGTGACGTCTATATTGAAAAGAACTACCTGGTGAGAAAATTTCATCAACAATCTCGGATTGTCTGAGCCGTCTTCGTAGCATAACCATAAAGTGAGCCCGTGACTGACCGACTTCTTTTGTACCCAGAAGGAACAGCAAAAATTTCGGACTGAAACAACAATGTCAGTAATTTCTGACATATTAAAGTCAATGGGTGAATTTTTCCCTTGTAAAATCTGCAAATATCACAGACACCTGAGCATCCACTTTGGAAATTATTACATAGTTTGAAAGGTTTGTGTAGTGTAATGTTTTGCCAAATACTATTAAAAGTTCAAGGAAGCAAAGAAAATTAGAGTTTCGTCTGTACATTTATTGATCAGTAATTTCTGACAACTAAGCACAAACTAGTTCAAACCAGTTAAAACAGGCCAAATTGTCAGAAATTACTGAAGAAAATTTAAGTTGTCAGAATTACTTATTATGCATTAGTTGGAATTTTCTGACCATGTGCTGGTTTGATCATTTTTAACCTACTTCTGAGTTGAAAACTTGAAATATGGCCACATCATTTAGCTTACAACACCGATGTACAATTTGTATTGCAAGAATTATTTTTGGGAGGTGGAGTGGAGGTGAGTGGAGGCTTCACCATTCAAAACTGAAATTCCCATAGACTTACATTGTAAATCCTTTGTCAGAAATTAGTGATATCTCCAGTTTAGTCCGAAATTTTTGCTGTTCCTTCAGGGTGTTTGGTGGTCTCCTGTTTGTTCTGCTGACGAGACCAAACACGAAACACAGCATAGACGTTCTAGGTTCTCCCACACAGAAAAAAAATAACGACAGAATAGGATAACACTGAAATTACTATGAGCAGTTAGGAACTTTTTGCCTGTCTATGTTATGAATGCGAACTCGTAATATGGTGCCACAGAATTCGTCCGAGTTAATGTGATGTGGGCTTAAATTTGGAAACATAAAACGACAAATAAGTGGACGTCATTACTGTTCTAAACCGTGTCTACTGATGTAATGTAAGGTAGTTCTTTGGGACTGTGACGTCAAAGCCATATGTTCCCTCAGAAAATGTAAACAGTGAAACTTGATTGAACACTTGCTGTATTGTCAGTCTGTTTAACCCAATTGAACTGTGATCAATAGCATGGTCACTTGGCCAATTGCAATGCATTCTCACAGCCAAGTGGACCATTGAAACCATGGAGATTTACTAATACTTTAAATTTGATAAAACTGTAAATTATAAATAGAAGGAGAGTAATCTCATTCAATACTTTTATCTGAAAAATATTCA
>JBCAUG010027254.1:0-10425 GCA_038406175.1 Haplosyllis leylae
CCCCCCCCCTGTGGACAGACAGACGCCTGTGAAAACAGTACCTTCCCCCATTCCTTCGGAATGCGGGCGGTAATAAGGAAAAGTTCTGATTGCCTTACTAAATTTACCTCCTTTGACTGAATTCATCCGACTGAGGCAAAAACTCTTACGGTGTGTATGTAAGATTACTCTTACCATGATGATTCCATTTCAACGCTGTCTTTATCCAGCATAGAATGAAAGAATGAAAACGAGTACTGTTCGTTTTGTTTGAAAGGCAATGGATAAGATTGGCTGATTTCCCTGTAATACTGTCCTTTGATGCTGTCATTATTGCCCTTCTCCGGGTGATGGTAGTAGTTTGATGATTACTACTGACATTGATGGCTTGATTGGCTTCTAGCATGCACAAAGTGAAATGTTTTTTCTGTTTTCCTAAGATTGAAACTACAGAGGGAAAAATATCAAGCAATACAGATAAAATGATTCAGAGAAATTATCTACAACAGGTTTACGAAAAAAGTCAAGCCAGACGTTAATTAACCATATTGGTTTTGCAGTTAAAACTTGTTTATTGGAAAAAAGAATGTTTTAAATGTCATGCAGTAACTGAAAAATAAAATTGAATTTAAAATTCCAAAGAAGGCTCACAATTTAGCTATCATTACACCAGTTTTTCTGAACAGCAGAGTTGAGCAGAAGTTGCACCTAGGGTTTGTCTCCGAGAGATATTGCTGGCAGTCAATTGCAGGTGCAGGATCTGATTATGTAACACAGGGGCATTCTGTGTTACGACAGACCCCGTTCGGTATCCTCAAACTCCGCTGCAATGGCATCTAGTTCACAGACAAACTGATCAATTAACATAAGAGAACCTCTTGACTGATATCAATGTCGCAGATTATCTGTACAATGCATAGTTCCCCAGCGTACCCGGTTTTGATAGACTTGCATGTCACATTCCCGGACCTCCTAATTGCTTCTCCACTTATCTTCCATCCGTAATGGGATCCATTCCTTGCCCCATACATCTCGATCATTTAGCAAAGCCATCAAGTCAAGATGAATGGATCTGTTTGTTCAGGAACTCTTTTGTGCCCGTTAATCCAGGCATACTGGTTTTAATCCGTGCACAGAGGTAACAGAAAGGTCAAGTCAAGAAATCGTGTGAAATTTCGAACGATGCATACTTGTGTGATTCCAATTGTTTGTGTCACAGCTTTTCACTGAAAAAGATTTTTAAATGTAGATCTAGATCTAATTTAGACTTTTATCTCATGGGTTCAAAAATGCTTTTCAATTGTTCATATCTGAACTGAAACTTCCTTTCAGGTATACATCAATATTAAATCTCTTTAAATATCTTACAGTAGTAATAAATGAACATAGCACATTTAGACAAAATTTTGTGGACAATTGTCTGTACTTAAAATTGTATAATATAATAAGGGTGAAAGTACACATTATTTATTAGCGGTAGGATATAGAATTCAACATTTAACAAAGACATTGATCCATACTAAATTTCTCTTGTAGGGAAAATATCTCAAAAAATTTTGGAAGATATTTTTCTCTACTTGTACCGTTAATGTTCATATCAAGACGTAAGTTCTCTCTTTCTCGTTCTCCCCCTCATACCTTTAATATATGCATAGTGGCTATCTCGATATTCCATCCAGTGGTCATGTGGTTTTGGTAATTACTATCCTGTAATTTAGATACAGAGCCTACCATTATTCCGGCACGGATAATTCTTCTTATTAGAATAGTCACCTGATTACAGATGAGAGCCTTTTATGGGTAGGGCTTTCACTTGCAGCGCTCAGTATTCCAACTGCTGTTGTTGTTTTAAACTTGGGTACAGTACGCAACTTGCTAGTTTCAAGCAAGGATATTTCTTGTCCTCTTAAAGCTAGTGCCAAGAATAATTTGGTTTTATTGCTCATCATAATTGATGAACATTGTGAATAAGTCATAAAATATATCCTCTGAAACTAACGACCGAATTCGGTCCCTGGGAATTAATTGCATGCTGTGGTTTAGAATTGAAAATGGGTCCACTATCGAAAAAAATTAAATAATTAAGTGCCAAAAAGTAACAGTTCTGTGTGGAGGCATACTGTTTTTGCTAATCAAAATTTAGAGTTGCTATTTATCACAAAAGATATTATCAAAGGGAGGAGGAGAGGAGAAGGGGTGAAGTGTGTTCTGGCGCAGTATTTGTTCTATGGTGGAGTAAAGTACTATGCATTCTGATTGAGTTATTCATGCTGTCAACTTTACCAGGGCTTTACTGGTCATTGGCTCCTCATCCTTCAACAATGTAGTAGCATTATTTTATCAATATTATTAATTTGCATAATCTAATGCTACTAAATTACAGCCCTGGTAAAGTTAACAATTAATGTGCTTCCCAAATGATCAGCAGCTAAGTTGTTTGTTAACATACCAAATGGCCTCCAAATATATCTTTTATAGTACAAACTTAATTCCAATAGACACCATTAGCCTCTGTCACTATTTTATCAGTATAACTATTGTTTCTTTGATTGCTTTGGAATTTACTGGTTCTGGTTCATATTTTAATTTCTTTTCTATTTCATAACATAAATTGAATAAAGGTACTCATGGAATGAAGGTAATACCCCATTGTACCAGGGTTTGCACTTATCATGCACTTATGATGATCTTAATAATTAAATTAATTATCAAATAATTAAAATTCTAAAAATAACACTAATAGACATTGAGATCAATTAATCAAGATGCATCTAAAGGATAAGGAGGTAATAGAATTGGTAAAAGAAATACAAAAAATATGGTAAGCAGTTAGATGATCTTGAATGTACCAAAGACCATGTCTTGAGATTTTATAGCAAGGTTATAATATTGATGTTGGAAGCTCAAGAAATTGCAAGACAACGGGTCTTACGTGAGATAACAGTGAAGAGATCTAGATATAGAAGTTACTCTTGCACAATGAAAGACATATTTGATTAGAGTGGTTGTATTTCTCGATATTGAATAGAGCCCTGGGTAGTTTATTTTAGATAAATCAATGGCCTGGCGGACTTCTGATGCCGAATAACAATGATTGTGTAATTATGACTTTATCTTTTCTATCAACCATTCATCGTTTCACTTTGGGTTGTGCTCCTGCAATTCTAAACGATTCAAAGATCTGAAATCTTTCACACACGAGGTTCACTGGATAAATGTATAATATTGATTTCAATATCTCATTGCCTTTGTAACCAATTGACTTAAGTATTTATAAAATCTGTAATTCCAATTCTCTGAACGTAATGTAAAACAAGAGAAAACAAGTGGCAATTTAAAAAAAAGACTGGTATTTCTTGGGGTAATATATATGTCTTCTGTAAAACTCCATTTTGCTCGTTGCTATTGATTTCTCTAATATAAAAAGTGGATTGTGTTCTCATGTTTCCAATCAGAAGTCAATTGCCAGGAGCTGTTATCTTGCACATAATTGAAAGAACATTATTGAAAATCCAAATTCAATTGTAAGTAATTGCATTGTTTATAATTGAGATTCCTGGCCAGCGTAAGATACAAGTAATGCCCCTTCTTTGTTGTTTGCTAAGCGAGTTATTAGAATTTCAGTTTAAGGGGAATGCAAAATCAATTTGGTGGTAAAACTTTAACCTGGCATAAAAACTTGAAGAGTAGAAATGATAAATGTATGTATAATGTACGCAATCGTCAAAAATGGCATGCATCTAGCTCCAGTGTGACCTCATAGCCTGTTTTGGTGATTTTGTGGATGTTGGAAGGGAATTTGTTGCTTTAAAAGTATTCACTTTTATATCAAGGGAAAAAAGTTAAGGAAGAACTTCCGCTTTTATTTCGAGGCTGTCACCACAAAAACAGCTACTTTGCCTTAAAGCAGAGAAGCGGCACATTTCTACATTTGCTACCAGCTAGTGTACAATTTGTAACTAGCACTGTAATTAACACTTCTCTAATTACACGTCGTCTGCCTGCGGTGTTTCTCTGAAGGGATTTTACGTCATTAAATGCCGTAATTAGGCTACATTAGTAAGGTCTTTATCAATTTGCTGTTTTTCCACATATATTCATTACTAACACTAGTGTAAGTAATGCACAGACGTAACTGTGTACAACTTTAAAATATTTGTTCTCAGTTCCGTTGTTGTAATTTTTACCTTTAAGAGTCTCACATAAGTCATTTTCCTGAACCGCGAAACGACTCAAGCGCAAAACCATCCTGAAATTGTGCAATCATTAGTGACGCATCAATGACCTGCTCAACATTAACAGTGCCTCTAATAACTACAAATAAGGGGAAGAAACATATTAGTTCCTTGATGATTTTCTAAATCTATTTGAGAATCTAATCACAGGTCAACAGTGCCATGTGTGGTTGGCAACAATACTATGTTTGAAATGTATATGTCTTCTGAAGAGCATGAATTCAATATTGGCTTCCTCTGGCATAAGTAGAAGATCATTTCAACTTGTCTGTGATTAGAATACCAGGGTACAGTTGGAAAAGAAAGACTGAAGAATTGTTGGCAAATTCCCCACGAATATTTCTAGGTTCTTACAATAGGTCTTATTTGAAGTGTTTCGCTGTGCCTTTGAGGGAAGTAACCGCAAAAGGGTGGATGCGCACTTTTGTACAAATTATTACTCAAACAGAACTGTTGGAAATTCTTTAGTTGGAGGCTGATGAAGAAATAACACTTTTATTTTTAAAACAATTTTGACCTAAACCCATTGTTCTCTAATCAAGCATTGCCTCGTAACTTATTCAAGTAATTTCCAAGACGGATTGGAATTAAGAAAAACCTACCCAGAGGCTCAAGCCCCATGTATTTTACATTCATATCAAACACCAATGGTTGAGGCAATTGTGTGAGTATTTTCATGTGGAAAATTCAGTGTATTTGACCGAGATCACACGTTTCTCCTCAGAGCTTTAATAGATGATTTAGTAGGCTATAATTATCGCGAATCGCATGAAGTGATGTGTCTACTCAGTATTTAGGTTCACCCTGTGCGTGGAGCAAAACCTAGGTTCTGATAATAGAGTGACCATTTGACCCTGGCTACTTGCATCCCCAATGAATACAATCCAATACTGTCTTCTCTTGCAGAGAAAGACCAGGGAAAGGTCAGACATCCACTTAACTCTGATTGTACTCTAAGACCAAATTGCGTTGCTAGACTAGGTCCACTGGTTATACCTGTCTAAAATGCCTCTTGCTGTGTATTTTTTTATGAATATGTTAAAAATTACTAACACAGAAATTGTAATTGTTCCCTTGGGGAGCAAATCTGAGTACTTCTGGACATACAAGTAAGTGCGCCAAGAAAACCTTTTTCTTTGGGAGGAGCTTACACAATTTCAGGTGGAACTTCCGTTGAGTCCATGTTAACATATACTTTTTAACCAGTTAAAGTAGAAATAGATCTATGTGACTGCATGTTTGGATACAAAGTTTCCTATTAAACGGTTCACTTTCCATTTTCTTATCACGCAATAAATTTCTCAGTAAAATTATATAACAAAATGGAAAGATACAAACTTCACTTGGTATAAGTTCTTGAATTTAGAAGTCTGTTCGAGTTATTTGATGCAGATAATGACTTAGGCGCCCAGTGTTTCTTCTTAATCAAGGCAAATTGACCCTTTTTCGTCTCAGTTAATTACACATGTTCAGCCAAGCCCAAATAGTGTTACAGTTTTAGAAATTAAGCAAAATTTAATAGTTTGAGGATAACGGTAAATGTTGTCACTTGGGAGTGACTGAGTTCCCTATGGAGGAAAGCCTGAATGTTTCGGTGATTGTCTGCATGGCATCTAATTGATTTCGGTTGTTTGTCTTCGACAGATGAAGAATTTATGTTCACCTATCTGTCTGGGGGAATTCATCCAGTTTAGAACCCACGGGAAACAAACATGGATTTTTCTGTCCTTCTGTTCTATCTGATTATTACGTGTTGACTTTGTAATCCGAATTAACAACTTATTTGTAAATATTTCTTTCCAATAAAATTTCCTTTCCAATAAGAAATTAACTCATAAATTCTTAAAAGGCATAAAAATCCACATTCAGAATTAATTTCAAATTTTTTATTTCGGCTCTATCAAATCTAAATTGTTCACTTTCTTATTTGGCAACACCTCCCGGTGGTGTAGAGCGAAAATCCCAGGTTTAATAAGACTCAAAGGTGCAATATTCGTTAGATCATAGCTACCATACACCAATGAGGGTTTACTTCATGGAATTCCCCACTACAGAGTTGCTCCAGGAAAAGGTCATGAAATAATCAATGGTTGAACTCAAATCTAGTTTTGTACACTGTAAAAATGATATAGTCCAACATGGTGAGTACATTTGGAGATGATGGTTTTAGATTTTACACACAACCAGCTTCAATGGGGCAGAAAGCTGAAGCAATCTGACAATTAGTTTTCATTGGTATTAAATATATATATGTAAGTAATCAAGGGAAAAGTAGATCAAAAGCAACAACATACATGAAATGTTTCTTTACCTCCTCCAAAAGTTCTGGATCCATGACTTTCACACTGCCTTTACCAACTGAGGCTGAAACGGTGAAATTAGTTCTCATTAGTATTAGTTGTCACGGAAAATTACAGATTCGTGTAAACCGTCCTTTTATCACGACAACATGGATGTATTATTTAGTGACAATCGCAAGTACAAGGCTATATTTTCTGACTCTTTTTTTCTCACCCAACAGTGGCGATCCTTGCGTAAAACGACGAAACATAAAAAGTAATTCATGGCCAATCTGTTCTGAGTGTTATTACAAAAAACATGGTGACCAATGTGATCTCTTTTCATGTTACGTTTTGTTCTAATTTTGTTGAGTTTGAGGAAATGTAACCAAACAATCACTTTCCTCTACTAATTTTGTTACGATCTTGAAATACATTCCCGTGACTCTCGAAAATTACGTTGCATAAACATATGTTTGTTGTATCATTTCAGGTAAAAGTTTCGTGAGCAGATGATGACAGCGTGAGAGGCGTAAACATCTTGATTATCTGTCACCTGCAGGCAAATCAAAAGAACTGAAGTTGATCACTATCGCAATTACAGCAGTGTTTGAATTACATGAACAAATTAGCCTATGAAACCTGTCTTATGAATGATAAAAATATTTTATGAAATCCACTGAAGTTCAATTGAAACTACCAGCACCAGGTGTATTATAAAAGCACCTTGTGTGCTGGTGAACGTTATTAAATTCTACTCGGCATGAAAATGTTGAACAGATTGTAGTTCAATTGCCACTGAACAATTTTCATCAGTTGCATAACAATTCAAAATCAGAAACTATTTCAATTTCATTATTGATCTGCATCTATAGACCAGTGCACAAGTTGACATTACTTGAAAATATTTGAATCTGGTGATGCGGCGAGACTTAGGGCTTTGATTAGATCTACCTATTATCAATGATTAAACATTTAAGGAAACACTAGGATAGAGTGGAATGCGAATTGAGGGTGAGTCCAATGAAATTTAACGGTAATGAAGCTGCCAAAGATAAAGACAATGGAATTGAATTATCCAAGAGAACAACAGCTGTCAGCCCAGTGAAGCTGCACTCCCCGTGGAAAGAGTCTTAGACAACCGTGTGAAGGGGCTCAGCCCACTGAGCGTGAGGGATTAGACAACATTGTAACTGCAATTCACAAGCAGTTGTCTTCTTAGGAGAGAGGATTAATTTGATAATGTTGCAGCTCAGCGGAGAAAGGCATTCTTCTGATTTAATTGACTACTACACTGCTTACATTTGATTTCGTTTAGGAAACTGTTAGTTATTGTGATGCATTCTGGAGTAATTCAATTAACCTGAGGATAACAGTGGACTCTGTAATGCTGAAGACTCTGCGAAGTTAGAAAAAGATTTTTGTTGATTCCAGAGGAACTGATCAATACCTGCAGTTGATTAAGAATTGACTGTATTGGCAAAGAACTGGAAGCTTATCAAAACAAGCATACAGTTCAAATAGCTCCACTTTGGAACGAAACATTAGAAATACTCCAATTTGAAATTGTTAGTTGAAAAAGAATATATTCATCCGACTCTTTTTGGTGTTTATGAAGCATGTAAAGAAGTTCTAGATTTGTAGACGGTATTTCCCAGGTGGCGGATTTTTAACCGACAGTTTTCATTTCTTGAAATCGACTTTTTTAGACAACGCGGTGGAAATTGTGGGATTGGTCTAAGGAAAAAAGAACACAACGTCGACGTTCAAATCACTAAAAAAAACCACAGAAACTGCACCGATGATCTTGGGGAAATGTAACCAGACTTGAATTGAGCTTAAGCAAAGGAAACACTGAATGTGACAGCATCTGTTAATTTTTTGTATTTGAAGAGAGATTTGTTCCCCAGATGAGTGAGACCTATGCTTTCCATGAACACAACTAATAGGATATGGTTCACGGTGGCTCATCTTGGAGAGGCACAACAACGTCGCAATTCATTGGACCAAAAGACATCAGTATGGTCAAGTCATGGCACTTGACCCACTTTATAGTGCTGCTCTATTTTTTGACCTTAATTCGACCCACAACTTCAGTCTCTTTCTCTTCTGAGCGAGGGCTTGCAGAACACAATTCATTGTCTACATATGTCTTTCAAAGAAGAATCACCGCGTCGGCGTACATCCCTGGTGTTTGTATGCTTATTATGGTGCTACAGACTTTGCCACTTCCGTGTGGAGGAGAGGAGATATCAGCCACGTTAAACGCTATAATCCCAGGGGACATCACTCTTGGTGGCCTCTTTCCAGTTCACGACAAAAGCACTGATCCCACCATGCCTTGTGGTAGATCAATCAACGCTGAGAGGGGGATCCAGGTAATCCGAACTTTTCAACTTCCAGTTCATCCAAATCGGACCATAAATACATCTTTTTATGTTTGCACGCATTCCGGTCTTTCTTACTGTAAACAGACAAGTAATCCTATTTGGTCAATCTCCAAAACCAATTACGTATTTCATTTCCCAGATCTAGACGAATCCCGAAATATTCGGACACCACGTATTCGACACTGTCATTCAATGTCCCAACCTGCAGTGGCACCCCATTTTAAAAAAATTTAACATCTGTACTATTTTAGCGAGCCGAGGCAATGATGTACGCCATTGATGAGATCAACGAGAGAAGGGACATCCTTCCAGGGATAACACTTGGTGCTAACATCATGGACACATGTTCCAGGTATGTTAAGTACACACATTTTTTTACAGAATACACTTCATGAAAGAATGACAGATTGATAATTGAGTCTGGTTTCTTTTCTCCCTAGTTCATTCCTTATATTTTGAAGATTATACTTGTTCATAGATCTGTCTATTTTATTTTTCTGTTCTCGAGGGCGTTTCCTATCTGTTACTCACACCTTTTTCCAGGTGCACCTTTATCTGCTAATTTGCCAAACCACCACCCATACGAACTTTTCGCTTGCAATACAAAACAACCAGAAATAGATATTCCTTGATGTACATTCTTTTGAAATTCTTTCTTTAATTCTCTTGAAGCAATAACAAGCAAGTAAAAATTTTAATTGAATTTTGATTGATTTTACCATTCATTATTTTCCATATTGAAATAGTTTCATCTTTTCGTGATTCTGAACATGTGGTGCGAAAATGACATCTGCAAAATTTTAATCATAGGGCATAAAGCTGAAGGTTTGAAAGCCTATTGTCGCAGAACTTTAGCTCATTAACGAGTTTTTCACATCTGAATTTAAGTGATTTGAAAAGACTGATTGAAAAAATCGAGTCAAATGAGGTAACGAAAAAAAGATTTCAAGGTAATCTGGCAATTTGATTAGGTTGCACGTGCAAAATCAGACGTATTTTATTATCGTGAAATGAGACGTTTTCTCTTTTAGTTTTTATACATTTGGTTGCATAAAAGCCGGTATAGATCGGATCTAAAGATTTGGTAACCTTTCACATTCATCAAAATGACAGCATTTGTTTGTTTCGGGTGCCGTCGGGAAAAAGACATAAACTATTAAACTGAGTTTATTTCTTTGTTTCCATTGAAAAAGTATAGTAATAACACAGAACATATTTACGGTTTAGAGATTTATCTTTCTATGCTAGATGTTACTGAAAGACTACCTATTGACAAACGGATCTCTATAAACGAATACTAAAACCAAAGTCTAAAACCAAAGTAAATGGCTCTCCTAGAACTAACCTGTGGCAGGTTGGGGTATTTATTTAAGGAATAATCACCGAGTAGATGGTCTTTGTTGTACCAGACCAAGGTCCGAGGTGAGACAGCCCGAGGGCTGGGTCAAAGAACCTGCCCGAGGGATGTCTCACCTTGGAACGTGGTCTGGCACAAAAAAGAACAACCTAAGAGTTGATTATTCCTATTCTGACACAATAATT
>JBCAUG010027265.1:0-10425 GCA_038406175.1 Haplosyllis leylae
CAAATTGCCGAAAAGAAGTTGCCATCCGTGATCCTATAAGGTGGTTTAAGTGTAAACTTAAACCACCTAAAAATGGCCAGAATCTTTTATATTGAAATAGATATTTTGTAATGTACCTACACAAATGTACATTAAAAAATCTGAAGAAAAAGTACCAGGAAAAGTGGGAGAATGCATATTTGACAGTTAAAAATACAAGAGCTTCCAGGGTCCTAAGGCAGGTCCTGGACCCCGGCCAATTTTGGCTTGCTTCACTCGCATGACTCCACTCCGTTATGTCGGCAAAAAATAAGAAAAAATTTCTGGCCCCCCCCTTGACCAAATCCTGGATCGGCTACTGAGTTAAAATGGTAAAGGTGATGGACACAAATCTTCGTCTTCATTTTTCACAAGTTTTTTAACTTCAACATTCCAGTGTAGCATTTTATGCTCTTTCACTGAAATGTATATATTTCCTGTAATGGACTTTTTAATATTAAGGTCATGAAACGGACTTGTAGAGCGAACTCTTTTATCTTGTTGACACGAAACGATAGAATTGACAGCGCAGTTTACGATCATGTGGCATGACGCAACTCTATTAAACTTCACTGAAGCTAGAAAGTCCTGCGTGAACGCAAGAGGCATACTACCTGCCGCGTAGCAAGTGCTCGCTATGCTGTACTATTCTGGGGAGGAGTGTTTGGGGGGGGGGGTTCCCCATCCCTGGCCGGGGGGTATCCCAACCTGACCTGGCTGGGGGGTACCTCATCTTTGGCCAGGGGGGTACCCCATCCCTGGCCAGGGTACCCCCACCCATGTGTACTGACAAACAAACTAAAACTATTACCTTCCCCCATCCTTCGGATGCAGGCGGTGATAAATCCAATTCTACAACTGAGCCTCTACCAATACGAAATGCTCCATAACAATATTTAAATTTTTAATCTAATTTTTGGTGAACCAGTAATCCTGCATTTAAAGCTAAGACCTCTGTCCTGCAGTCATCGAAAATAAAAATAACCAAACGACTCTCCTCCGAAAATGATTCGCTCAACCATAATTATGAATGCGTTTAATTTCCTGTTCGATGTTTTGGTGCGACTATCTTTAATTGTTCCACAAGTGCAATTTATCTATTGAAAAACGTTCTTACCACTCTTCGGTCGATTAAGCTACAGCCATAGAATAATTGTCACAAATATAATTAGGTGACAATGCTATCTTGTAATTTAAACTGAGTCACTGACAAATACGAACAGAGAAACCAGTTTTACCACATTAATTTTGCTTGCATTGAAACCTGCACTGTTCTTAAGCTATGATCTTAATACTCAAAAATTTTTTTGGATGACGTGAGTCCTTTTCTTGGGGCCACTGAATACCCGTTTTGGACTTCGGGTGACGTCTGCCCTGGGTTTCAAAGCCAGGGTGGGATCCCTCGCTTGCGTGCTTTGTTAATACTCAAACTTGACATTGCCATTGTGTACACATATCTGCATGCCAAAAAATAAAGTTCTGAATCAGACAAAAATTGCAGCCCAAACAGACTCACTGACGACCGACAGACATGACTAAAAATATAAAACCTGCATTGGTCGTTCACGAAACAGTAAAAATGACTTAATGCAGAACTCTCATCTCCCCAGCCACTTGGTTTTACTGCAGATTCACTTTGTTACTATGCCATTATTTCCATTCATTTTTACCCCAGAGAGTACCGTGATGTAGAGCAGAGGAATGTTTTAGAAAAGCTAAAATCATTGCAATCTCGTTCGACAAGATTTAAATCATTCGGCTTGCACTGGGGAATTGTTAAGAGTCTATTTTCCACATCAATTGCTAAATACGGTGCTTGTTCTTTGCAATTATTACTAATCATCTTGACGTGAAATCTGCATTGAATGATAGATTTTAGAATGAACGTTGGCATAAAATTTTACATTGTAGTCAAGCTGGCGGATGAAATAGGTGTCAATTGACCCTTTTCTCTTTGATTGTTTTTTGTTTTTGACTGATTTAATTAACCAGACGCTTTTTAAAATTTCTTTCAATTACTTCAAGCTATTTCGTGCAGCAAGTGAAGAACCTGTATTAAGAAACCCTGGGTTGAGTTGTTGTTTAGCTAGATTGCGCATGTTCTTTTTTTTAACTATTCATTTGAAAACAATCGAGTGTATAAGTTACCTTTGATCAATTTTCGACAAGTGTATTTCCCAGAAACTATACGAAACGTAATCCTAACAGCATAAATGCAAATACGATCACCTTCAAGAATGATTACAATGTTTCAATGTTTCTACATTCGTTTCATGTAATTATACACCCTTGTTGCATGAATTTGTCCCACTGGCACATTCACGATGATTATACTTTGAGCCGTATTTACCAACGTTAAGTACGATTTCCTAGATATTTTTCTGTAAATATTTGCCTCACATTAGAAGATATGGTGAGGGTTGCAATATGTGTTAGATCTTGTGGCTATTGACTCAGATTAAGAAAGACTGTTCCTTTGTAAATAAGGGTCAATTCAGACTGACAAGTTATAGATGCGACTGTCAGGTCGTCGCTTGTTTCCAGTTAATAATAAGATATGACCTTTGTTTGCGATTTCTTATCCAAATAACGCAAGCTAATTACGACAACTGACCTTCAGTGCGTAGCAATTCCCTGCCTATGTCTTTTACATTTATGTGTTGGACGCCTGGACCAAAAGTAAATTGTAAACATGAGTTTTAAGGTGTTTATTTCAAGCACAACGAAACGCGATCAAAACCTACGACAGCAATGCATTTCCCAATGTCCACCTGAGTTTTTCTCAGTAATTAGGTTTTGCAATAAACTTAGTTGTTTGCATCAAGAGTTGATTGAGTTCAAACTACATGCAGGCTGAGCGTGCTTGACCAGTTCTTTTAAAACTACGCTTCATTGCAAGAATGATTCTACAAACTCAGACGAGGTGACCAAGAAACACGAAATCTACGCAGTCAGGTATTTCTTAACAACTTTTAACAGGAAAAGATGGCATGGTTACAAAAATTATTTGCGTTTTCAGCATTAGTCTAAAGTAACTTGTACATTGCTGACAGAAGAGAGCCACCTCACACAACACGACAATGTGGAACTGACCTATAGTTGTTTCTAAATTCACCTTTCTCAAGGTTTTCTTAAATATTTAGTTTTTTCTAATACATTTTGAAGGCTATCTTAATTAAGGGTTGATTTAAAGAGTTCATTAACTGCTAACAAAAGGCCCCCTAGAGGAAGACTTGAAAATGAAGGGATGGAATTGGTAATATTTCCCAGAAGCGGAAGAAGTCTGAGACGTATTGAAAGTTTATACCTTTGGTCCAATGATGGTCGTCCACTTCGGTTCTAAAAGGTCTGACGATTCAGTAAAACTCCGCATCAAATTGCATTCGCTTTTCACATAGATCTATACTTTATTTTAATGTAAACCTAAACATTAGTGTTGTGTGGAGTTTAAAGACTTGGAATATCCTCAACTGATGTCCATGTCAATAAAAACCTTGAAATCTTATCACAAAGTGAAGGGCGCCTTCCTTTCCTCTTTCTTCCGCGGGTAAATATTAAAAACTAGGAAACTATGTGGAAAGAGCCAGAAAAATGTAGATGTGAGGTTTGTGAAGCTATGTATTGGATTTTAATTTATGCCTATTCTGCTGTTTCTGTGACGACCATCACAAACGCACATACAGACAGAAGTATTGTTTGATTTTTTTGGTAAAACGTAAGATCAGATATCTTTCATTTATTAGTCGTGACCTGAATTCCTCGACTTCGCAAACAATCTCCAACAGTTACCGAAAACAAATCGCATTTCTGTAACAACTCAAGATTTTATATAATTTCTAAATGACCGATTTCACCTGTCTAACGTATTGAAGTCAGTGATGAGTCACTTATCGTGGCCAAAAGAATTTCCACGCTATGAGTCTAAACTCAAATCTATCAGATTCGAGTCCAATCATCATTTCTAGCGGTGCGTCGCTTTTAATAATGTTTTTTTATAAATCTTTCGTCCTTACCTATCTAGACGACAAAGACTACTCAACATAAAAATAATTGCCATACCTTTAACTCGCATTTTCTTGGCGTATTGTTCTTTTTCTTAATGATAGACACAATATTTTAACTTTCGCTGATGATTCACCATTAATCACTTTAACTATTACCAAGTTAAAGGCGTTACCTTCCTTGATTTAGTGTGAAATTGACCACTTGCACCAGAGAATACCTTGGTCCTATCGTGAGTCTTAGATAAACCGATACAATATAAAATTATCAGCAATTACAGGACCACTCAAGACCAATTCAGTTAGTTCGTCTTGTTTGGATAGGACTTGACTTTTTGTCTTCATGAGAGTAACTTGTAAACATTATAGTGTATTTCAATTTACACACGCAAAACCCTATAACATGATGCTGATAATTGTAAATGTGTACATCACGACGTATCTGCTGACAATACCTTTTTGGCATTGTTATCTTCATTTTACTACTTCTGAAGTGTACACCAAAATTGATATCAATATGCTCTGGACAAGTTCTCACGAATATTTCAGGACTGAATTCTGCAAGGATAGTTTCCATCAGTATTTCTCCTTCGTCCAGAATGGGAAATTCAATTACTATCTGACTGCTTTTGACAGAAGATATTTTAGACAATGACGAGGGAGTGAATTATTTTCTCTTTATATCAAAGAATTCATGGCTTTGAATTTCACCTCAGTGGTACTGAAAACTAACGGCCTCTGTGTACTAATCCACAAGGAACACCAGTACATTCAATCACTTGGTAGCAAAAACTTGCACCTGTGTTTCCGACAGCTATTTAATTAAATCTATTCGAATTATTCAACGATGTGACTGGTCAAGCATGATGTTCAGTGCGGACTCGTGAATTATGTAGATCTACGATGATTTGTTCCGGCAGGACATAATTTTTGACAGGTAGCAATGGTTGAGCAATGATCTCTGAGTATTTCTTAATATGGACACCGCTAATGAATCAATTGCAACCAGAAAGTATTATTATTCATGCCATACAACGTACAATATTTTACAATATTTCATGCGGAAGATCAATTTGTAAAGAACAAGTAGTACTTGAAACGAAACATCTGAAAGCTGTAACCGGACAATAGGAGTAGCACTTACTGAGAGCAACGGGTTCGTGAGATCCGCCATTTCCTTCTTCAACCAGCACATCATTAGGTTGACTAGTATGGACCTCTGTTTCAGGTTCATCTGGTTCCGATGGCTCTTCAGGATATTCTTCCTTTTCATTCTGTGAACTCTCGTCTATTTGTGTTTCCTCTTCAGCACCAAGGGCCTCCGATGACTCTTCCTCCACTCCTCCCCCCTCTTCTTGCCCTTGTTGTTCTGTTTCTTCTCTGGAAACATCTTCTTTACCATCGACACTTGATAGTTCATCATTGGCAGCCTGTTCTTCACTCCCATCACCTTGTTCTCTGCTATCTTGCGGGGGTTCTTCGTCCACCGTCTTTTCTTCTCCTTTCATTTCTTTTTCCTCTGTTGGTTTTAATGCATCCTCTTTGGGCTCACTGTTGACCTCGTCCACATTCTCAGTTGTCTCTCCATTTGGTACCCCATTCTCTATTACCTCACTGTCTGCCATCTTAGTTGTTCGTCTCTTTCAGTGAAAACCTCCTCCTTTACTAACTCAATTGGCAAAGTTCGGGATTATATTTCCTGCTCTGACGTTCTAATTAATTTCTATCAATACCACTAAGCCGTTTTGCACCAGGATGATCCTTTTTCAACGTAGTATCTGTCATATGCATCCAAAAATTATTTTCTGGTGAATCGAGATATCTGATTGCTGTAGTGGGGACCCTGTTCCCACTGTGTCCTCATAGACTGGAAATTATTTCGTAATACTGACTTTAAAGCCGGAAAATATTTTCCTACTGGCCCTGCTGGCTGCTCAAGTTCTTTCCTCAGGAAGTCCTTTTACTGACGTTTAGGTTGTGAAACAGCTGCAGCGCTCGTGGATGCAGACAGAATAAAGTCTGCTTCCTTTTATCCTTTAAATGTTTCAGTGATTTAAAGGATTGAATAGTTTTTTGAAATGTTCTGGCTCCACTTAGCACCCCATAGCTGGTTTTGAATTTTTCAAAACTTTTATTTTTTTACAGTGGCTAGCTGATAAATGTGATTATTCTCTGATATGGTCTTTACCACAGAAATATTTAAGGTAGCTGCTGGTGACCAACGCCACACCCTTAAATAAATAGGTAGTGTCTAACATAGCAGTTATATCCATTAGCTAGCGATATTGTATGCAACATACAGGATTCATTACAATCACTTCTATTGTACATTTAATATGACAGCTTCCATTATACTACAGACACTATTCGTGCAGACCTCAGCGGTTTAACGAAACATTTAGTTTTGCGGTGCTCTGAGGCAAATCACTTAGGTGTGACTTCATAAATTCTGTTTCATCCAGTTCAGAACCTCACAGTCATGTTGAAGAATATTTGATGCGAGGGTCCTCCCTGCAGCTGTTCTGCGCTTCTAAGATTCTCTGCAGGTAAACGCATACAGGTGAGACATTGCTTACTGACCATATGTAGTTTAAGTTAATGGATTCGTCTCGTAAGGACAATACAAAACACCCACGTATGAGAAAGCGTGATCTTGAATACGACGTATAATCCGGTGTATTCAATATTTACAATTACCCTACCTGTTCACATACAATACCATGCAATCAAAACAAACTACCAATGAAAACTAAGAAGACTAAACTGTTCACTGTGTTTTAAAGGGCAACCTTTCACACAAAATGAAAAATATCCACCACCCATGAAAAAAAAATTTCTTATCCAGATATTGCCGATGCTAACTGAAAGAGGTGTTTCCAGATATGGAAGAAGACTATTTCAAGATGCAGGACTTGTAAATACAATACAAACACAGACTGCAAAATCTACCAAATTCATTTTCATTCACAACAAAATTTGCATGCTACTCAAACAGTCAATGAAAGTTTCCCATCCCGAATTATTGAAACAATCCATAACTTTTTCCAGCTTATAGTCCACCTGAAATGCAACATGAAATTTCTACCGTTTCAAATTCAATAGTTTTTCTCGGGAAAAGAAATTTTTAGACTTGAAAATATAAAGTTTTACACGGTTCGATATGTAGATCGAAGCCCCTTTAAATTCATTTGGAATGTATCTGTTGTTCTCGTAATTGACTATCATTTTTGACCGCATGCGTAAAACAGGAATTAATTTGATGACAATTGTATCATGAGACTTGTCTCTACCTGATGATACCATGGGTACAACAAACAAATCAAAGTGACAAAAGGCATTCAGAAATAATTTCATGGCTCTGTTGCACGTATGTTTTTGGGCCATATATGCGCGGTTATGCAGATTAAAATGCCTTCAAAAGTAATATTGAACATATTATTCAAAATAGATCTAGTAGAAATCCAGAATTTCATTATATTAACGCAAGACATGTAAAGTTCTTAATTATGAACAGTTTACCACAAAGTGAAAAAAGATACAGTGGCTTATGTTTGGTATCTCATTTCTAGATCTGTTATTAAGTATCCTTAAAATTCCTCAGCTATTGTTAGGATTTTTCTATCAAGATTACCCCCTGTCCACAGGCACTGTCCAGAATTCCACATCAATAGGAGAGATGTTTCAAATTTGCCAGCTGTTTGAAAGAGACTTTCATTTCTCTTCTGAGGTAAAAGACTGGTAGATCAAATGAAGATAAATGTCAGTAGGACATTAAACGGCATTCGAAACTGTCGTGCCTCTTTCTGTAAGTGAATTCCCGCTGCAATGTCAAATACTCTGTGCCTTAGAATATTAAAAGGTGTCTTAAAAAGTGAATCGTACTTTTCTGCTAAAAGGTGGTCTCGGTTTCAATTGAACTATAAGACATGCTGGCTCTTGAGATGGATTCCCATTTCTTGTTTCTTGGTACAATTTAAGCAAACACCGCCCTCATTGCTACAATCCCGTGGGAACTACATTTCTGCCCTTTCTTCAGCTTCAAAGAATCTTAGGTGCAGCTGTTTCGAGACATCGACTTCCCTTAACATAAACGCTGATTCGAAACCATGAACATCTAATATTATACTTTTAGTCTGGTATTCAGCTAAAGGCAATGACGAAACAAAAAATAGTTGTTTTCATCTATATTTACTCATGTCAAATTGTCCTACGTACTTTTGCTAAATATCTACCTAACTTTTGCACAGTCTGCCCTAAGCTAGGACTAACGTACCATAAGACTCAATTTATTTTCTTGTCTCTCTCTTTTTTTGTTTCCCTTTCTGATTTTTTGGCACATATATGTTAATTGTTTTACAAGGATTAGGCGATGTAAATGAACTCTCTGTAGCTGCTTCGAAACACACACACACACACACGGAAGACTATCTAAAGTTGCACACAGTGAAAACGTGTCCCAGGCAGTTCATGTATCTTGACACTGAAGACACTATAATTTAATGTGCTGAACCGACGGCTACGTAAGACATTTGTACACGGCGCATTACAGCTCCGCGTGGTAATCAATAATGTAAGAAGCTGTGCGACGAGAATGGCATGTTTCTACTCTTTAGCATTCTCATTTAGATTAGCCTTACATGTTAAGATAAATTATAAGTCATAAATGGCACATAAATAGGCGTGTGTCGTATTTCTCAGATTTGCCCACACACGCCATTTTTATGATATCTACTCCCACTTTACTTTTGTTTTCTTTCTTTTACCTATTAAAATCAATGCATACTGCTAAATGTTCAAAGCATCAGGACAAAGGTCAACCTATCCTGATTATACTTTTGGATTTATCCCTATGTAAGTGTTTGGATGCCATTGAGACATTATGTGAATGATATGACACTTTTTAGTGATGGGTCATTGCTTATCCCAAGGGTAAATTGTCCGTGATGTCTGTTGAAAAAAGCATTAACGCGGGATCGTAGTCTAGACGTTTACCTTAAATACCTGTGGTTACAAATATGTTCTTTTTTTTTGAGTGAAGAGAAACAAGGAAATGATTCAGGTGGTACAACTTCAATCGAAATGATAATTTTTCATCAAAATGTATGATAAATAAAAGCAATTAAATATTTTTTTCATTTGAATGTAAATTTGAGAAATGTTTTTTATATGCTTCCATACATAACTCACAATTCAGACCTACTGTGACATAAACAGGACAAATTACACACCAGAATGACACACAATACAGTATTTCGAATTTTAATACTGCCGAAAAAAGCGACAACAAGGAAATGCACGCTAAACACAAGACATCCCAACTGATGAACAAGATCGAGCTTGAAAACTTATGTTTTTAAAATCAATTGTGTTTGAAAAGTTTGAGAAAGGGGAATATTTCAAAGCACTTGCATTCCATCTCCATTATTCCATTATTCTACACAAACTTAGTAAGTACTAAGTAGTGACCCATTATGGGTTGGAATAAATTTCAAGTGAATTAATTTTGAATCAAACGCCTCTAACTGAGATCATACCTGTTTGTGATGGATTCAATCATGTAATTTCTTCTCCAACTGTTTGATGTTACCGCCTGGATGATACTCGACCAAAAAACAAATATTTCTCTTTCTATGCAATGTCCTTTTCTGTAACAGATATTGCACAGGAATTGTCAGTGGACTAAGTCTTTTCTCCCTCCGTCCACGAAGAGCTTCAATTTGGTGACAGAGGAGGACGTTATGAAGTGATGAATAAGCTAACAACAGGTGCCTTGAACATCCTCCGTCGGTTTCGTTTCTTTATCAGTCGTACCGATTGTGCTGATAAAATTGTTTTTATCATCTGTGTATGTTCTTGCTTCAGTTTACCTGACCGGCAAGTTTTCAATCCATTGCAAATGTCGAAAACACAAAAACTTGTATAGAAGTGGGTCCTGACCTGTTCCTTTGTAGTTTTCGCGCGCATTTCAGCCACTGACTACAACACCCTTAGAGTTTTGTTACAGTTGATTGAACATAGGAACCAATTTTTTAGATTGACAAAATCAAAACGACATATTTACAAACAGAAGAAAACGTCCTACCTGTCAATCTAACCACAGCACGGAGAGATCGAAAATTTACATTGCTGTTCAAGCCCCTTTAGTTTTGTTTTATTTATCGTGTTTCACAAAGTCAGTTTGGAAGGGTTTTCGGTGGCTACAAAAAATGGCTGTTTTTATGAAGCTACCTTGTAAATAAAAAATGTGTACGAGGTTAATTTTGTAAACATTATTAGCGAAAAATGCTTCCAAGGTGAAACTTGGAAAAAGTGTAACATGATGGAACTATTCAATTTTTAGCAGAGCTGTTGTAAACAGCTTTGCTCTTTAAATGGGAAATATTTTTTGGTGAAATCTCACAATTTC